>JAMLFT010001682.1:0-29314 GCA_026544285.1 Pachyrhizus erosus
AAAATTTAAATTCAGTAGAAGAAAAATATAAGATGAATTATAAATTTTTTGTAGAATTTAAAAATATAAAATATAAATTAAAAATAAATTTTTAGTAGTTAAAGAAAAAAATTAAATAACTATTTTTAAGAAAAAATAAATTATTTCTCATCAAAATAAATAGATTTTAAGTAAAAGAAAAGCTTTGTCAGCTGAGCTACCCACTTGGATAGCATTAAAACTCAATAGAAAATATAATAGGTAAAAGCGCTGAGTTAAATAAAATCAAACGCGAAGTGCAAAACGGGGTGGAATAGATTCGAAGGCAATGACATGAGGGTTGAAGTGTGTTTAATGTGTAGGGATTGTCATTTGACTGTTAGGTCTATCGCTGTTATTTGTACGAATTAAATTTAATTAACCTTTTGTAAAAACGTTTAAATCACCATGCAAGCACCTTTGTCATCCCTAAACTCGAGCCAATTTTTTTCAACTTTTAAATTCTCTGCCCTTTGAGCACTCCATGCCCTACCAAGACCTCCCTGCCACTGCCCTATGCCTAGGCATACTTCGCCATGAAGAAAGCAAGCCATGGAGGTCTATAAATAGGGAATCAAAGTTCAAAAATTGAAAACTTACAAAGAACTTCAATCATCGAATTCTCCCTCATTTTTTCACCAAATTGCCTCAAACTTGTCCCAATAGATTCAAAATCACCTCACGAACCTTTCTATTGAATAAATTTGAAGAAATACGCAAGGAATTGTCATTTTCATAGAGGTTATAGAGCTTCGCCATTAACGAATTGAGAAAACTTCAATTGAAGTAGGTGAAGTTGTTAATTATTTAATTTTTTTGTTGTATTTATGTTTAGCATTGTATAGAGAAGCTATGGGTACCTATAATTGCCTATAAATAGCTCAGAAGAAGAAACCCCCAATTTTGAACCCCTCTAGTTCGAAACTGAACCAAGCAAGAAGAAGAAGACGAAGGTGGTGTGAATAGCAATTTTGGGAAGAATGGGGTGCTGATAGCAAAAAAAAAATAACAAAAACAGTTTTATTTTCTTATTTCATTTATGTATTTGTTCATTTAAGAATATTTTTAAACCTGTTAAATTATAAAACAAATTTTCTTATAAAATTTGACAAAAACTAAATTATTTAAATCATTCCAAAAATATCCCTAGGATAGAAAAATTAGTTTTGATATATTTTGAATCAAAATCCTGAAAGAAAATATTAGAATACATTTTAGAAACATATCTAGAACTCTAATGTCACTTTGGAAATTTCAAAATCCTTAAAAATAAAAGTATCCTCTTAATTTGACAGTTTTGCCCCTATAATCTAAATGTAAGTATTTGTACCCCTTTTTAAGCCAATTTAAATTTTAGAAAATAGCCTAACTACCTTTTTGCCATAAATATTATCTAAATTAAAAATTTAGAGGTGAAATCTGAAGAAGATAATTAAAAGGGTAAAATTTCATAAAATGACCAAAATACCTCTATGATCTAAAAATGAGTATTTGATCATCTCTAGGTCTTTTGAATCTCAGGAAACATTTTCTAATTTATTCTGATTAATATTATAAACTTTCCAAAAGATTTGGGTTAAAATATTTTAAAAAAGGGCAAATAAATTTAAAATGACCAAAATGCCCCTATTTTACAAAAATTTAATTTTTAATTCTAAATTGACTGTTTGAATTCAGAAAACAACTTGGAAGGTACTAGAAACCTTCATACCAACTAATTTTGATAGAAACGTGAAGAGAAAGTCTTAGAAAATCATAATTTGTAAAAAGACCAAAATACCTCTACCCTATTACTTGAATATAAAAGGTGTGAATACTTTTTGTGAATCATTGATTGTGTATTAGAATTATTGTGTTGATGATATCAATATAGTTGAATGATTTTACAATTTTTGGAAAGCAAATATACTTGTTAATTGTCCATTAGAGATAATATTTCTTGAATAACTCTAGAATAATTGATGAATAGAGATATGCTCAGACAATGAAGGTACAATCTATAATAATTATGATGAACAATGAATAATATCTATTTAAAACCCTGACATACCAACAATACCACTGTGAAAAGTAAGAGTAGAGGTGATGAGAGAAATAAGGAAGAAATATCAAACAGAAAATCCTATCGTGTGGGAATTTAGGATGAAGGATGCAATGATTGACTATAGAAGGTACTTGAGGAATGTACGCAGACTCTTGTGAGACCTTTGGAGTAAATTAGGTGTCAAGTTGTGAACTGTTCAAAGAAAAAAGGGTGTCACAGAATCGGCTTGGTGTCCCGGACAAAGCGAAACATTACCAAGATTTGGTTGAGAGTACCTTCAATCAAGTACCAGACATGGTATGTACTCTCGGTCGTCAACCAAAAGTTGCAAATTGGATATCAAAGATACTCATATGTAAGTCCTCCTGAAGTTAGTAATATAGGAGGCAACGAAGGACCCAAGAATAATTAAAAGAGTTATTTAGGCACGGACGGTGAGGTGAGACTTACGTTAGATGAAGACTACTCTTTATCCTATATATGTCCTTGAATTAATGACTCAGTCCTACAATCTCCCTCTCTTACAGATTAAGCATGGTAAACGAGTTTTAGCCACTCTTTCACTTGACTATTCTACCCTTAAAAGAAAGATGGACATACGACAGGGTCTAGGGTGATGATACCTTTATCGGATATGTTCGCTTCACATTTCGACCCACCAACATAGTAGTGTCATGGAAGTTTCATCACGTATACTTGCCAATTGTTCTTTCTCAAACTCCACCACCCAGATACCTGAATGTACCAGCTAATCGGAGAAAACCACCAACCCCTCAACCACTACAGTCATCAATGGGGTTAGTTCAAGCTGGAAACATAAATCATAGAGAGGAATCAACAGATGAAGAAGATACATCTGAAGCGTCTGATTAGATTAAAACTAGTTAGAGAAAGGACTTCTGCTTTTAATGTTGTATCACAACTTTTAAATAATGTATGACTTTCTACTTCATGTATATTATGTAATGAGAACTTGGAATGAAAGTTTTATAATAAGACAGTTGTAGTTAAATTGTAATTTCCTAGATTGGTTGAGATATAAGTTTTATCTGCAATATAACTTTGAATTTATTTTTAAGACTATAAGTAATAAAAAGGGTGTTACAAAAAGTCCTATAAGATGAAGCTGACAAGCTTTTAGGTTTTTTCTACGAAAAATTTTATTTTCTTTTAATAAATGTGTCCTTTTTCCCATTTATTTGACCTTTTATATGTATTGGTAATAAGGCTTGATAGATGGATTAGCTTAAGTTGTAGAAATTTTCATGCTTAAGTCATGTTATTTAGGTAGATTAAGTTGTAGAAATTGTCTCGCTTAAGCTAAGACAATGATCGTTAGACTCAACTAGCTTAAGTTGTAGAAATTGTTTCGCTTAAGCTAAGGCAGAAAGGTATTTAGCTTTCGAAATGAGCTAACTTAAGTTGCAAATATTGACCCACTTATGCTAAGGCAATGCCTTAAAAAATTCTTAAAACTCCAAAACTCTTTGAATCATTTCTCCAATTTATCCTTCAAAGTGATTCCTATAAAACAAAACACACTAAAATAAAGATTGCATGGGAAAAAGCACAACAAGTAAAATTTCTAATTAAAAAAAACATTTATTTAAAGATTAACCAAATTAAACATATATGAGGTTTAAAAGCATAGCGAGTATGAAATAGTTGCACCAAATATACTACAAAATGTAAGTACATGTGACAATTATCATGGTCCAATCTTATGTTCAACATGTTTGTCTATCCTTTTCCTTTTTTCTTTATCTCATGCTCACTTTATCTTTCTCTTTCATCCTTTTTTTCTCTTCCTCTCATGCCTTTCATGACACCGCTATACTGTGGTTTTGGCTTTTGTTATATTTTGGGGATAAAATATGATGACTCATGGTTGAAATGTGTGAACATAGTGTTCAATTATGTTTTACTAGATTTTAGGTTTTAAAATCATCATAAAACTTATTTAAAAACATTATTCGTTCATCTAAATTCAAGGAGTTTAGAATGGTCATATCATATCATTAAAATTATTTAAAAAACTTGTTAGCTATATCAATAAACTTTTTGAAACATCAACTTTGAGGACTAAAATAAGCTATATCCAAATTAAGAAAAATAAAAAGTTATATTTAAATTTAAGAAAAGTTATTTTTAAATTTATGGACTAAAAAGTCACTTTTAAGTCAAACGGAATAAAAAATCACTTTTAAACAATGTTTTTAAAAATTAAAAATTTTGCTAAATTCTTTGTCATAAACCATTTTTTTTGGAGACACTATATAAACAAATGTTATGTTTAACTAATATCTTAATGCAATTAATATTTATATAAATATATATTATATGTATATGTGCTAATACACACACAAATGAGAGAGAACACAGTGGATACATGACTTAGTTTACAATACATGTTGGACTTTAAACATAATTAATTCTCATATTGAAACTTTAAAAAACTCATATGACTTAGTATGTTTTATTCTTGACCATTCAAGATAAAATCTTATGGTCAATATTTATGCTTTTCATTACCTCATAAAAAAAGACCCTTAATTGAATATGCTCCATGTAACATATATTTTTAGACATTTTAGTTATAAGTTCTTGTGATATATTTAGAATAAATTATACTAACTACCCTCGAGATGTTGTAAAATCACACAAACACCCCTTATTATTTTTTATTTCTACACTAATCCCTCTTAATTTTTCAAAAATATACGGTAACATCCTCTTATATTTTATATTAATATCTTTTTAATGTTTATAAACAATACACAAACACTCCCTTATATGTCACATTAATACTCCTTACAACGAAGGTTATTCTAATGGTTAAAAACACAAGTAGTGTTTGCGTAATTTCACTAAACTTCATGGTGATTAATGTAATTTACTCACATATCTTGAAGTGTTTACTTATGAATCTATGTGTTTATAGTGACAAAGTGGTTTATATGTTGTTATTATTATTATTGTAATTAGTTTATATTTATAATTTTTAAGTTATAAAAATGATAATATATTATAATTGGGTTATAAGTAGTGATTTATAATTATTAATTGCTCATGAGAAGGACTAGACATTTTGGTGCTCATTCAAAATCGAAATGGACAATTATAAAGTACTTCATACCATTATGAATTTCTATTATGGAATATCACTCAAGCTTAATAGGATTATGTTGACATATAAATTATTCTACACATGTTGCTTTTTCTTAATTACTCATGATTACTTTATCAAGAATAATATTCTTCCTATTCTTGAGTTGTAATTTCTTTACTAAGTTGAACTTTTTTTTTTCATAAATGAGCTTACTAAGTTCATCTAAGCATACGACTTTTGGACATGTAAATCCTTTTTTAGAGCCTTCATGCTTTAAGTATTGTAACTTTATGAGTAGCTCAAATAAGTCATTTGAGTTCATTTTGGAAGATGATTTTTATTACTCTTGTCTTCTTAAACACACTAAAGCAAACTCATAAATGTACCTAAATTCAAAAGGTTTATGATTTGTCTTGAAAAGGATTTTCATAATTAAAACACAATGTTTTTTTTATCAGCAATTGCATCCATAAAAACATAATTCATAAATTTCATATTCATGATAAAGTTTTGTTTTGCTTAAATTTCCATTGTTTGAAGATATTTATATGTGAGTTTTATTTTATTTAATCGTATGGTTCAAAAATCTTGTCTTTCATTCTCCTCTTCATCAATTAATATGTAATTCTTAATGGTAATGTTTTTGAATTGTTTAAAAGTTATTTGTAGTTGAAGTTTTGGTAAATCAAGTTATTTTTTCTTGGTGTTTTAAGTAAGGGACTTATTTTCACACATACTTTATTTAATTGTGTTTGTTAAGTTGATTTTTATGTTTGGATGTACCCTTCATTAAGGGTTATGTCCTTGATTTGGTGTAAGATTGTCAAACTTGAAAATTTACATAAACTTATAGAGATTCCTTAAACTCAACTCATAAAAGTTTACTTAATCTAAAAAATATTAACATAGCTATAAATAACATAATAATGTAACATGTTAATCCCGTAATAAAACATCATATGATACAATATAATAAGTAGATTTAATTGTGTTTTTAGTCAATGAAATTAGAAAGTTTATTTTTTTAGTCTTATAAATAAATAAAAAATTAATCTCTTAAATTCAAATAATACTCATTCGAGTTCTTTTGTCAGGATTTGAGAAACTAAAAAGTACAAACTTTTATTACAAATAAGGGACTAAAGGATGTTTTTCAAATTTAAGAGACTAAAAGATACAAATTTTTATTTAGAGATTAAACAAAATAGACTCCTTAATTTGAAAGACTAAATCATAATTAAGCCAAATAAATAATTAATAAATATAACATATATTATGACTATAATTTCAACAAGTGTAATATATATGATTGATTGAGCCATTTGGGTCATTTTTCTAAAATTGTGTTTAAAATGGGTATGATAAAAAACTAATTACTAAGGTGTTCTTTTTATGGTAAATCAGGTCAAATTGGAAGTTTGTATTACAAGTTTATTGACACATCAATATTTTTTAAAAATTATAGTGCAATTCCATGTGACGTATCATACATGAATCATAAATGAAACTACTATTGTGAATAACAATTTCATCCTTGACATATGTCTAATCAGTGTGAAAAATTTTTAAACCAAAATAACATATCACATTTGCATTACTAAACTAGAATTGACAATAATACTTTTATATACTTTTTTTTGTTTTGTGTTTTACAAGATGATAATACGTGAAATGACTTAAAGTTGCAACTTTAAGCTATTTTACATCATGTCATCTTATCAAATTAAAGCAAAAAATGTACATGAAAGTATTATTGCCAATTGTAATTTTAGCAATGTAAATATAATTTGTGATTTTAATTTAAATTTCTCTCACACTGAATGGATGAGTGCCAAGAATGAAATTGTTACTCACAATAATAGTTTCACATGTAATACTTACATGACATGCCATATAAAATTACATTATAATTTTTTTTTAAAAATAAAATATTGACATGTTAATAAATTTGCAAGTAAAACTTACGATATACTTGATTATTGATCAAAATTAACCCATGTCAATAATTAATTTTGGAATAAACCTATTTTAGAAAATAATTTGTAAAGTTACTCAAATGTGTCAATCAACTTAGTATATATTGCAATGTAAGTATATTTTAAATCATGACATTATAATATGAGCGTAATATATTCTCAATTTAGTAAAAATAACAAATAACCAAATACTATACATTTATACATGACTGTAACATAATTGTAGTTATGTCACATATTTATAAAAAAATCACAGAAAACCCCTTAAATCAAAGTATTAGGTGGTGGATAGGGAAAAATAGAACAAAATTTGTTGGGCATTTAGGGATCAAAGAGATGAGATAAGTTACAAAAAAAAAAAAAAATGACCAAGGAAGATAGAGGATCAAAATGCAATATTTATTCACATTTTGTGAAATTAGTTCATATTTGCAAATGGAATCCTAATTTAGTGTTTTGTCTAAAAATCGTGTCTTAAAGTGCTTTGTAGAGCCTTGTTTTGGGCTTATTTTTTGCCTAATTGAACTTGAAAACTTAGACTTAAAATCACGAGTTGTCTGAGTTTGTCCAAACTCATCTAACACCACCAAAAAATGAGTTTGAATGTGAGTTGAACAATTTGACTTATGTGAGCATATATACTCATTCAATTTTACAACTTAACATGCCATTTTATCAACCATGATTTGATGTATTTGCTAAAAAGTGTTAATCTTTACAAAAAAGTTTGTTTTTGGTGGATTCTATTCCTAATTTAATAATTTTCTCTCTTGAATTAAAAGTGAAGCCCACCAAATGATGATTTTTAATAAATTTAAATTTATCACACAAAGAGTGTTAAAAAGAAAGTGTGAAACAAAATGTCTTTAGCATTTTTTTTTATTTTAATCCATTAATTTGTGTTTATTGTGTTTGAATTTTTCAAAAAAATGAGTCAATAATTAATTAAATATTATTTACTTATAGGTGACAAAATGAGTAAGTCAACTCAGTATGGGTTCATTAAAAAAAAAAATTCAATATGGGTCAGTTTGATGTTGATTACAGGTGTTATAATGGCTTGGGCTAAAATGTCTAAATTCAATATGGGCTATAAATGAAGTTGAAGCCTAGTAAAAAACTTGTTTTTTTTTATATATTTTTTTATGTGTTTTTGCAAGCTAAGTTTGGATTGGACTATGATTGAATCAAACTAAAAATGTTTGCATCTAATTCAAGCTCAAATTTAAAGTTTAAGTCCTACGTTTTATTAAATTGATTTAATCTGCCTCGAATAGTTTGACTTATTTGCTACTATTACCTTTAGTAATGTAATCACATAAAAATAGTCAAAGGATAATTAAATAAAATGAATAAGATAATAAAATAAAATGATAGGATGCATATGAAGTTTAATAATTAAAATGTGAGTTACCAATGATAATGTGTACGTAAAATGATTAACAAAAAATATTTGATGAAGTATTGTATATGGTTATAACAATTTGTGAATAAAAATGTTTGATTTTTTAAAAGAACTTAACTTTGAATTTTCATATATATAAGTTTTGAGAGATACACTTTCCTACATCTGAATTTATGTATGGTTCTAACAATTTGTGAATAAAAATGTTTGTTTTTTTCAAAAGAACTTAACTTTGGATTGCTCAAATATACGACTTTTGAGATATACACTTTCCTACAATTGAATTTATGTACTTCTAGTTCAAATTAAAAATAGTTTTATAAATTTAAAAAATACATAAACATGGTATTGTTTGAAATAGTCATTTTTTGTTAAAATTTTTAGAAAAGTATTTAAAACATGAATTTTATGAAAATTGTGTAAAATATGGTATTTTTTTTATGAATCAACATGTTTGTTTTATATGGATTTTTGTTGTAAAATTGTTACAATTTTGAGGACAAAAGTTATGTATTATAGGTGCCAGGGATAGAGATTTTGACTTGAAAAAATGCTCAAGTATACTTAGACTTATAAATTTTCTCACAATTAATTAGTACTTGAGTATTTCTTTCAAGATATGTGTGGGACTATCAGGTGAACATCAAATAATGACATCATTATGTTTTGTATAATAACAATACATGTCAGTATCTAGTAATATAAAAATATTGAGTAGAAGTTGTAGTTATATTTTGTAAAATACATATATAAATAACAATGTGATACTTAATTTGTGATGATATTTATTATTAGAGTTGTTTAAACATTTGAATGACTCATACAACTAGTGAGAGTTTCAATTAATGATAAATATAATGAATAGTTCATATAAATAACTTTTATATTTTGTCAATTAAAGCAATCTTAAATTCTATAAAAAATACTTGAGTTGCTTTGGTAGCATATGTTAATACCATAACATATTTTTATATAAAAAAATTAAAATTAAATAATGATATAACAAATATTGTAGAAGACTTAAGTCTTTATATTTTAAATAGAGATAATCATATTAAGTCATGTGGTATGATAAGATGACATAAATAATATACATGATAAGTATGTATATTAGGAGCAAACTCTTTGATACTAATATGTTTGTGGTTGTATAATAGATTTGTTTAGACTAATACTATATATATTGAACATGATGTTTATTTTTGTATAAGATTGCATAACACGTACTTTTATCATGCAAAAAAACATCTATAAACAACAATAACATATAAACACAATTTCAAACAGTTCATCATGTCACCAATTCATAAGTGGATCAAGTTGCCAAACTTCACATCAAGTGTAACATAAACATAATTGAACATATCAATACCTATCCTATGTAGATCGAACAATCTAGCACCGTATCTGCAACATAATTGTAAATTTGTATAATTCAAATATGAATTGAATCAAATAAGTGGAGTAGAGTTGGACAACTATGTAGCTTAGCATGTAATCTTCATAGTCTTGCTCAACAAAGCATTTACTTGCCTTTTAAAGCACTGATATCAAGAAAACAAAAACTTTTTTCTGACAGCGAAATTTTAGGACTGAATTGCACTATCCTTAAACACCATTACGTTGTTGCAGCATTGAATTTGAGCAAACGAATGACAATTCTGCACAATATATGAGAAACAGCAATGTTCCACACATAATAGGTTGCCACACATGTTCTTTGGTTATGCTTGTTCAACTTCAATGAGTTTGTAAGCAATCATTCCATACTCGAAACTAACCGAAATTTCATGGTTCTTGATGCAATGGAATCCTCTATTAACCTATTTTCGTAAGGGATGAATTGATCTCATCCCAGGCCAAAGCATTTCCCTCAATTTGGGAAAAGCCTTGATAACATCACAAGAAACCCTACTCATGACCATTGCACCTTCAAAGCCAAATTTCTCCCAAACCACTCATCTATTCAACAAGCTGCAGCCCTCATCAGAAATCTCAAATAATAGCCTACAAGACTCAAAAAACCCCACTCAAATTCATGAATCACAGTCCGAGTATTTGACAAATGAATCGAGCTTAGAAACACACACCAAAAGCAACCTATAGCACCCAAAACTTTCCAGGCAGCCTCCCCGTGGAACAACCGTTGATAAAAGCCTCATCCAAGGGCTCAGATTCAAACTGAAACAAGGCAGCAATCCGTGTGAGGGTCCCGTGGACCAATCAGAAATAAGTATTTGGATATAGTCTCTCACACAATTGACTATTTAATCCATCAAAATTCTCTCCTCCTTTCTCACACAAAATCTGCAATTGCCATTTCAACCCCCGCTTTCAACGTTCCTCACACACAGATCCCAATCCTCTTTTCCAGTTCGGACCCTAACTATTCCTATGGCAACAGAAGAGCCCACTGTCGCGGTGGAACCCGCCCCCGAACCTGACACCACCGAGCCTCCTCCGGAGGAGAAGGAGGAGCCCAAACCTGAAGCTAAGGCAAAGAAAACCAAGGAGCCCAAACCTAAAAAGGTTTCCAGACCTCGCAACCCTCCTACTCATCCTTCCTACGAAGAGGTTCGATACGAATCGTGATTCTTCTCTCTATTTCTTCTCATAATTTGTGACGCAAATTGGATCTAATTTTGAATTTGTTCTCTTATTTTGCAGATGATTAAAGACGCAATTACCTCGCTCAAGGAGAAAACCGGTTCCAGCCAATACGCGATTGCCAAGTTCATTGAGGAGAAGCACAAACAGCTTCCCCCGAACTTCAGGAAGCTTCTTCTCTACCACTTGAAGAAGCTTGTTGCTGCTGGAAAACTCGTCAAAGTCAAAGGCTCCTTCAAGCTTCCACCTACCAGACCCTCTGCATCTTCTTCTTCTCCGGCTAAGAAGAAGAAGCCCGCACCTGCTAAGCCCAAGCCTAAGCCAAAACCCAAGCCTGCTGCAAAGACCAAGGACACCAAGACAACTAAATCAAAAGCACCAGCTAAGCCAAAACCCGCTGCTAAGCCCAAAGCCAAAGCTCCAGCCAAGCCCAAACCCGCTGCCAAGCCCAAGGCTGCCGCTGCCAAGCCCAAACCAGCAGCTGCCAAGCCTAAAGCCGCCAAGCCAGCCGCCAAGCCTAAGCCCGCTGCTGCGAAGCCCAAAGCTGCGAAGCCCGCGGCAAAGCCCAAGGCCAAGCCCGCAAAGGCTGCGAGAACGTCGGCGAGGACTTCACCGGGGAAGAAAGCCCCTGCCGCTAAGCCTGCACCGAAGAAAGTTGCAGCGGCAAAGAAAGCACCAGTGAAGAGTGTGAAACCAAAGAGCGTAAAATCTCCGGCGAAAAAGGCTACTGCTAAGAGAGGGGGTAGGAAGTGAAAGAGTGGTGGCTAGGGTTGTTTTAGGGTTAGTGTTGTGAAGTTCATTGTCCTTTTGGTGGTGTAGTTGGGGTTACAGATGTTCCTATAACATATGAAATCTGATTTTCAGAAACCTTTGTCTTTTTTTTTTTTTTTTCTAGTTTGATTTTTTTTTTTTCTGGTTCAACCTAGGAGTAGATAAAAAAGCTTTTAGCTCTGCTTTAAAGCAAAATGAGTTAATCATAAATGTATCTTAGAGTTTGAGGTTTCCCTGCGTTATAGTATCTTCGATGGATCAATGTAGTATAAGCACCTTTTTCACATTGGAATGGATTTGTAGTATATGCTTTCTGTGTATGAAATTTGCCTTTTACTATGCCCTTGATATCTCCATGTTATGAGTTTGGATACTGGCATGTGTTTGATTGACTTTTCTGTATAAATTGATTAGCAATTTGATTGAATGCATTTATTTGCATCTCATTTTCTGCCTAGGCATTAGTTGATTGCTTTATTACTATATTTGCTATAAATTTCAATGTATCCTGGATTCTTGAATGAATGACAATGTTATGAGTTGGGTTAGCTGTTGTTTGTTTTAATGGTATGTTGGAGTTATTTCTGTTCTTTATGAAAGTGATTGTGCATAAGGCTGTAGCTTAATAACCAGAGTGGAGTTTGGTTAACTTTGAACTTCAATTTATCTGAAGAAATATGTGGCAATAGAAGAATTGGTTCAGAGTGACTTTAATGTGGGTGTGGTAACCCCCTAGTGGAATGACAGTAGTGCTGAGGAAATAATGTACAGATGGTTTACAAAATGGTTGCTTATATTTGGGTGTGGAAATTTATAGAAAGTATGTGTTCAATTTGTCTTTTATAAGTATACGAAGATGAGATTGAAAGGAATGTAAATGGTTGATGTTTCTATTAAGTTTTATGTGCAGTTTTAGTAGGTTATGGACATTTTTCTGTGCTTTAGTATATAGCAGATATACTTGAAGAGTTTTGTCACAATGGAGGTGATGAAACGTCTAAACACTGGTGGTTTTAAAATTTCTGCAAAATTGTGACACGGCAATACAGTGAATAGCAGGATGAAATTATCTTAGGGGATGGCTCGTGATTTCTTTGGGGTATTGGCTTTTGTTTCTGGTGGATGTGACTTCTTTTGGAACAGTAAATGAAAATCATAATTTGATGATTTTTCTCCTAACCGGACCCTCTCTCTCTATATGCTTTTTCCCTTACACCTAACTATTGTATATCACTTGCAGAATTAATCCCTTTTCACAATGTCTACTTGGTGTTGAACTACATCTGGATTGTTGTGTTACTACATTTTCATACTAAGGCATGTCAAAATCTTCCTCTTCATATGCATGTACGTAGTTTTGGGGGTTTGCACTTCTAAATTTTCCGTAAGATTTGTCTGGTGAAGTAGTGAATGCTGTGTAATTTAAATCACTTTGACTTGTACAAATGCAATTCCCCTGTTCGACCTAAATTTTGCTTTGTTGCTTGTGATTGCTTGATTATCCCTGTTTTTGTTGGCGTATTTGGTGATTTCTGCTTCTGCAATTTCTATCTGCTCTGCTTCATCTTGCAGCAGCATGAACCTCTGAATGAGCTCCCTTTATTAACTAAACAACATTTCAGCTTGAAGCGATTCATGGTCTCCATCCCTATCTTGCAACAACTTTCCAGCAAGAGGTTTCATCTCCATCTCCGTCTCTGCTCCCCCTGCTCTTCAATTGTTGTGTAAGTTTACTTTTGTTTCACTCCATCAAGTTTCACATTTTTTTTTTTTTGCACACTTAAATTTTTTTTGACAAGGCAAATTATTGTTTTGAATACGGTGAAGTTTTTTGGTGGCACATTAATCACATATTGATTATCTGTTTAGTATTACTGAATTGTTTTATAACTGGAATCTGTGTTTTCGGTTTTGCTCTAAGCTATACGCCTGTTTTTATTTGTTTGTGAACCACATCAGAAATTAATTAGACTGGATATTGATTGTCGAGCAATGATACATCTAGTACTGAAATTCCAACAAGTCACTGTATATTATTCCCCAAATTCCAAGGCCAAAGTAAATCAGTTTACCACTCAAAAAGCTTGAAATGTAACAATTATGCATCCATGTCTTTGCGGCCTCGTTATATGAACAAGCAATGTACTTGTGGTTGTCTCATTAATTCATAAACAAAATGATTTTTGTAGATGTTAGGAAGTTCATATTATTTCTGTTTGAGTGAGTATGTGAGTAAGCTTTTGACATATTCTTTTCTAGGTAGTGTTGTTCGTGCTAGAGAGCACTGCCTGCTGATGTGTCCTAAAGATGGATAGGGATTCAAGAAACCTCAAGGAGCCTATTCTTAGATGCATTAACCTGGGTGAGTAAGAAGGATACTACACCTATTTTTATTATGGTGCCCTCTAGTGGTTAGGATACTATGACAACAATGGGGGTGGTCCAACTTTTGGCTAGTTGGGTGGCATATCTTTCACCTTGAGGTTATACGCATTTGTGGCGGTGCTTGCAACCCTAGTATGTCAGATAGTTGTGTGCATTTTGCTGTTGCCATGCGTCTGAGTCTGTCTCTAACATGTTAGAAGGGGCGGTGTGTCTCTTGTCGTTGCCATGCATCTGTACGTTGACAGGTCTTGGAGAGCTTTATGGTTCTATTAGCAGGTACATTTCCACGCTGTCCAATGTTATGCTTGGTTTGTTGGCTTGGATGCAGGGGGTACATTTCCTTTCTGTCCAATGTTACACTTGGTTTGTTGGCTTGGATGCAGGGGTGATGGCTGATCCATGGTTGATGGAAGGCAACTATGTGGATGAGGGCTCATGACACTAGTTGGTCAGCACAGGCCAGATGAGTGATGAATGTTGGAATGTGATGTAAGGTGCCAAGAGGTGCAAGTACTTGTGATGGTCAGTTCCAGGTCACAGTCCCTCAAGTACTAAGCTAAGAGGCGTGAGGTAACGGTCAGCTCATAGAAGCTGGACAGTTCATGTGTGTTTTAATATGTCTACTGTTCAGGTTATATTTCAGTCCTACTTAGCAAGTAAATGGTACTTACTGATAATAAAAATTTATCAGCAACAGTGTTGGTTCTTGTTGGTGTGGGTTTTTGTCATGCCGACAAATGAACAGAAGAGCTAGATGATGGAGTATAAGATCTGCTTGAGGAATAGAAATCATGTACTGACTAGATGATGCTTAAGTCTAGAATTGGGTGAATACCAAGTTTTAAGCTGCGTGTGAGCTAAAAAATCTTGTTATTTCCACCTGTTTTAACTTCTTATTTTGAGTTGAGAAGTGTTGGAAAACTGCCTTAATTGTGGTCACTCCTAGCCCAACTTGGTTGTGGTGGGTAGGCCTTGGGCATAAAGGGTGTGTGTTGAAAATCTTACATTAGTTAATGATATGACCAAAATAGAGTGTATAAATGGGGGATAACTCTCACCTTACAAACTGATTTTGTAAGGTTGAGTTAGGTCCAAGCTTAAATTATAAGATGGTAATAGAACTTATTCTAGGTCCATTGGTGGGTCACTTGGATTTGCCAGGCTCTAGACGGGTAGCCTTGATTGTGAAGAGGAGTGTTGGAAAGTTGTCTTAATTGCAGTCACCCTTAGCCAACTTAGTTGTGGCAGATAGCCTTGGACATAAAGGAGATGTGTTGAAGATTCTACATCAACTAATGATACGATCAAAGTAGATTATATAAAAGTAGAATATGTAAGTGATGGACAACCCTCACCTTACAAGCTAGTTTTGTAAGGTTGAGTTATATCCAAACTCAAATTGTAAGAAGGATAATGTGCTTTCAGATGCAACTTTATATGTTGGGTATATTGATTGCTATATGATTTCTCACTATAACATGCATGATAATTTCAGATGACATTTCCAATTTTAGTGGCTGTTATTTCATATAATTGTATGTAAATTAGAATTAGAATTTTGGCTATTACAAGGTTTCCATCTCTGTTAAACTATTTTAAATAATGTTCCTAAAAAAAATATTTTGAAAGAGCCAATGAAGAGGCATAGAAGTGGGCTTTCTCTAATTAGACAAGTAGGGACTAGATTCACTTACCTGCCCCTTGGTGACAGCAGAAGCATGAAGGTTATCTGATTGATTGCCAGCTTTTTGCCCATGGAAACTCAATATGCTGTTTTAAGAGCCTGTTCTTTAGCTTTAATTTCTGTGTCATAGGTGTCAATCCCAAATAGTGGCATGGAGCGGTCGACCTTGAAAATGTTAAAGCAGGTTGCAGGATGGTTGCTGTTCTAACCAATTAGAATTAAAAAATTAACGGGTAAACTTGGAAGTTAGAAGAGAACACAAGACAGTGAGATGAAAGACCTGTGTTGAAGAGATCATAAAACAGAACAACGAAGGGACAGAACAAAGCAAGGTAGCAGAAGTGTCGTTTGGCCAGGAGAGGTGACAGGTTCACACCAGAATGGTTGCGAAGGTCTCACGAATGATCAGAAACTAATGGACAGCAGAGGGTGCAGAGGTTGGGAGTTGCCAACTGTTGCAGCTGGCCAGAAAATGTTGGGAAATGCTGGAAATGTTGTAGGGAAGGGTGGGTGTATGTGGAAAAAGAGAACCTTTGGCCCTATTTCATAACAGTGGCACACAAGTGACTGAGAAATTAGGGTTTCAGTTCTGATTCAAAGGAGGTGCCAAAATCCCAAATCGGTCCCCTAAAAACAGTCCTACGCAATGCTGCTTTATGCCGCTTCGCAATTGAAATGGGATTTTTGTGGCCCACTTCAATTTTCCTCGATCCAGCTGTGATTTTGTCTGCTTTTGCAGCTAGAAGGGCCATTACTTCAAATTGTGACACTATTCTATTCGATTTCCGAAGCATGCTCCATCCGCTCCACGACACAATTTAGCGATGGCCGTTACTTCAAATTGTGACACTATTATTCTATTTAATTTTCGCAGCATTCTCCATCCGCTCCATGACACGTTTTAGCTATAGCGCAGTAATTTGGCGACGTAGACAACTATGTTCTATGTAAAGAGTAACTTAGAATAAATGTCATTTTCTCTTTCATAAACATTAGTTAAGATGTTGGCAGTGGGCTGTCCTGTTCCATTTCCTTTCTTGACTACTCAATACAAACTAGAAAATCCTAGCATGGAATAGAGTTAGTTATGAGGCAACACACTTTTCACATTTTTAAAGATTTTATGTTATGTATGGACTTATCTTGGCATATGTCAATGGAAAGAGTTAGGGCTAAAACTAAATTACCATGAAATTGTTTTTAAACTAAAAAACTGTTAGCCATTGAAGAGAGAAAGTGAGGGAGAGAAAAGTTTGAAATTTGAATTAAAAAGAAAGTGGAAGGAAGGAAATTTTTTAATGTCTTTGGAATTTGTTGAAAATCAAAATATAATATTTGATTTATTAATAATTGCGATTTATAGACACATAATCTTTCTATTGATGTATATCCAAACACGCTTTTCAGTCAATTATCCCTTTCTTTCTTTTATTTTAACATGGTATCTAGAGTTTGATAAAATGATATGAAGAACTCTGCCTACCGTCCCCAAATATAAATGTTTGGTAAACCATGCACAACTCTGATTTGTTCTTATGTTCGTTACTCATTTTCTGGCGAAGAAATTTTAGATTGCCAGCCCTTGCAGTTGTCCACTATCACGATTTTAGTGAGTTCTTCAACGAGACCATCATCATCATGGTCAAAATCTTTTGAATTATTTATTCATAAAATGCATTAGTCTCATTTTTGTCCCAAATGCATGGGTCTTGTCTTTGTCCCAGATGCGCACTTGTTCCATTTATGTCCTAGATGCACTTATATCCTAGATGCATTGGTCCCGTTTATGTCCTAGATGTGTTGGTCTCATTTTCAACTATGTCTCATATGCATTGTTTTGTTTTGTCTTATAAGCAATAGACTTTGTTTCAAGTTTGAATAATTTGGTTCTCCAACCTTATCAGTTTGAAGCATCCAAATATGATTTCAAGAAGAACAAACTTTACTTTGTTTGTTATGAATTTTTTCTCTTGCTGATGATGATTCCAACTATTTGGTTAAGCTATTCTTTTAGCATTTCTCTTTGGCTTCTCTAGCATCACTGAGTTGTTTTTTGGTGGAACTTAAATTTTTTGTTTTTTATTTATTTATTGGGAAAAAAATATTTTTTTTAACAAGCTGAAAGTGTAGTAAGCTTTAGGTTGAGGGGAGTGTTGAATATCAGAATATAATATTCTAATTTATTAATCATTATGGTTTCTAGGTTCATAATCTTTGATTTAGAGGAAACAAAATATCCTCTATTTATGTATAATTAATTTATATAAACATGCATCTGCTGTGTATTCAAACACACTTTTCAGTCAATTATTCCTCTGTTTTTTTTATTTTTACAGAATTCAACTTTTCTCCTTTTTATTTTCTCTTTTTCCCCAACTAAACTAAAGAAAATACATCAGTATTTGTATTTTCTTTCCTCTTAACTTTCTTTCCTTTCATTCAAAAATACCATAGAAAGTTGTTGGAGGCTGTTGCGGTCATAATTGTGAGTGTGCTTCTTTTAGAATTAGAGACTCACTGTTTGTTCTTCTGTTGATTGGATATTTCAAATGTTCAAGTTGTCTTAATTTGATGGCTAACTAGTGTTATACTGATATTATTGACTGCTTCTGCTCTTTTGAGCAATTCCTTGACTTCCTCATAGGAGCTTTTATGTGTGCTGCTGGTTTAGTTATTCAGATTTTCTGGTGATAATGATTTGATGGCATTTCAAATCCTGCAGCAGTTTGTGCCTTTTGGATCTTCTCACTTCAGATTTTGAGGATGTGTATAACTAGTATAACCAGTGTTATACTGATATTTCAAATGTGTGTTTGGACACACATTTTGGACGTGGAAAACCACATCCAAATGGTTAAAAGCGTGGAAGCATCGATGTATTAGCTTCACAGGAGACGTGAAAATTCACATCAAAAAACGCATGCTGTAAAAAGTTTGTTTATAGAAATACTCGTTAGAAAATGACAGGTGGACTACATTATAAAGAATAATACTATCATGGTTAAATGAATCCTACGAGTATGTTTGTTATAAAATATAAAAATTTGTTATTGGAATGTCAATTTGGAAATTTATTATTTTTTACTGCTATTATAGTTTTATGATTCATATTGTGTTGATGATTTGGCATTGCGATTCTTATTCTTAAATTGGTGCAAATTTAGTATGGATACATGCTGAATAGAGATTTCTTTGTTTTGCTTCATTTTTTTATTGAGGGGTGAGAGTCATATTTCCCTAGGAGTATGAAGTTGTTTTTTTAACTTAGTTATAATTTCCATTTCTACTCTATACATTCTAGTTTACTTTTATTCCAATCATTTGAAATTTAAAAATATTACTAAGAATATTAAAATTGGACTTTTTTAATTTACTAAAGAATAATTTCTTAGTTATACTTGCTGAGAATGTCATTTGTGGAGATGCAATGTTACACCTTGAAATAAATGTCACGTATAGCATGTGGCTGGCGTAGCCATACTGGCTACTACCTAAGTTAAAAAGAGGAAGCAACAACGGGGGGTTATATATGCTGAATGCAGAAACTTCCAACTTGATCAATTTCGCTGCTCCAAACTAGTTTTGCTGAAAAAGGTGGTTTGGTTTTGATAGGTTTAACCATTTTACTGGTTTGATTATTGGCTTTTCCAAAATTCAAACCATGCTGATCACTAATGGAAGTTCACATTAGGTACTCAAGTAGGACTGATTGATTTGTGAAGTATGAGGATTCAGCAAGGGGACAGGAATGATGTATGTAGCGTAAAGGGAGGGTAAACACCATAGTTTGTGGCTTTTCTGGTGTGTCTGTATGTAGCGTATGTTTGTACCTACTGTAAGATTAGGAATACATTATCTTGAGAAATAGTTATTTTTTCAATTCCTCTTTGAAGCAGCTGTAAGAAAGTGATTATTACATTAAAATAAATCAATCTAAATACACTTATTTTTTAATATACAAGCAATAGATAAATACTCATTGAAGGGTGGCTGTTAATTGCAGCGTACCCTTAATTGAATAGAAGCACAGAAAGCTTACATTTACTTATAAGAGTGCATCTTCTGGAAATGTTACTTCCTATGACAGCAAATAAGAATGTAAGTCATTACTGCAATGGACACATTACATAGGTGGGCAATGTGGTTGGAATTACTTCAAGTTTGCCTGTGACATTATGATGGCATCAATAGCGTATTTATTTGTACCAACTCCTTTCAACCACCCTTGCAAAAATTCAACATTTTTCCTTAAAATTGTTCAGTATGATGCTTAAAAGTCTAAACTTCCAAAGTCGTGGCATTTGATAGAGGTCCTTCATCCTTGGTTGTTTAAGTGTTTTCCATATATCTCCATCTCTTCCCTGTTTCTATATAGTAATTACCAATAATGTTACATCTACAAATATCGATGATAATTATAGATTGTAAATGTTTATTAACATTTATGATAAGCGTTAACCATATGGATAAATGTTTGGACCTGCTAATTAAACACTTAAGTAGCAAGGTATAGCTCTGTTGTAGATTTTGAAATGTAGATGTAAATAATATCACTACTGATAGGAAATTTGAGATTATATACCAAATGCTGACGCAGATCTCTGTCATGGGTTTCAGCTAGCTTTTCCCTACAGTGATTGTTATTCCTTGTAATGTAATTGTAAGGTATTAAAAGAATGTTCGTTACTTATTCGATGGCAGATTGAATTTTCAGCTTTAGATAAATATAAAAAACGGTGATGTTTTCCTCTTCTCTTTGGATCCTGGAGAGTAAAGAAAAAGACATTGACACGCGTATTTCTACATAAATATCCAGACATCGTTTTCATTAATCGGATACTTAACTTAGTGAATAGTTTACCTATCTATAGTTGTCACAAACATTTTGATATATTATAGATCAATTGCTGGTTAAGGAAATCTGATATTTAATTAATGGAAAGTAACGCAAAGTGCGCTGTGAAATTGTAAGCATATGCAAGTGGCATTATTAAAAAGAAATCAGAAAAATGTTAGTGATTCTTACTTCACTACATGTGCTTGTTTAACGCTGTTGACTAGGCATATGGAGCAATCTACCAGGAGAAGCAACCTGCTCACATGATAGAGGCCCTATGATCTATATTTTAAGCTAAGTCACAATTTTCCCGTGCTGTTTGTGCTGACATGATGTATGGGAATTTGTGGGAAACTCTCACTGATTCTACAGATTCCTCAACATATTCACATGTTTGGGAATCTGTCCTTGTTAGTTTAGGTTATCTATTAATATGGCAAGTGAACTATATGGTCGTGGGTTTGGATGGAAGGGGAAAGAGTCTGATTTGAAGCATAAGAAGAATACAAAAAAGGTTAAAGTGGAGACTAATGTCTAACCTATTAGAAAGTGTGCCTAGCTAGTAGCTACTCTCTTGGTCATGATTGATTGATTTTGTTCAGTGCTTTAGTTAACGTTAACCAATACACTCCTAATTAATCTAAGTCAGACACATGAGGATTTAACTTTATTACATGTTTTTAATATCCAACAACTACCCGTGCATATTGTTGTCTGCTGTCACTGGTCAGTGGTCACAGTAATTATGTCTCCATTTATCTTTTATCTTTCGGAAAGTGGTCAATTATTGGGGTACATGAAGGAAAGTTCAGGTTCTGTTCGTACGAGAAAATGAAATTCAAGTTAGCAGTTTCTAATAGAAAGCAAAACTTCTTATTTTGTCTGAAGTTTGGCGGATGGCAAAAATTCAAATTTGATAACTGACCTAATCAATTTTGAAACCAAGTTATTGCATTTAGTAGTTATCCTTGGTAGGTGGTAGTCGTCAATTAGATGATTGACCAAAACAAATTCTAGAATTTTCATTTTCAAGATTTTGACTATGTGCTGTTCTTTTGTACACTTGTATTTAATCACGTCGGCACAACAAACAAATTTTCCACGGTCATAAAATTTCAATAACCTATGTAAGCTCATTGAGCTTATCTTATGCTTTGCTTTTGCAGTCTATATGGTTTCTATCTTGTGAACCTTATCTTAAAAGCTAAAGGTGGAAAAGAGTCATCACTGCTTCATAAAGAGTTATATTTAAATCTCTCAATCTTTTGGATTGAATACTTCAGCTCCTGTTGGATGTTCAACCTTGAAGGAGATAGTACAATGTCTTTCCATATCGATCCAGTTTCACAAGTTGGGTTGGGGTGCTTGTAAAGTTCATATATGTTGTTGGCATTTTCATTCAACCTAGCAACCCTCTTCAAACAATCTATTTCATCTGGATCAACGAGCAATGTCTTGTCTCTATCTTTCCATCCTATCAACTTCACAACATATATCTGGTCAGTAGTAATGTTGAATATGGGGACCAAATAAGGCACCATAGCATGACAAAAGTAAATGATTAGTAATAGAAGTATCTAGACATAACATTCACTGTATATGTTGCAACTTGCAACAAAGTTTTTCATTCATGATGTTACATTTCAAAGAGGAAATGGTTGGATACAAATTTTATTATTTACTATTACTTACAGGATCTGTAATTTGTACATTTTAACACATTACGACAAAGTATTACTGTTTTTGTCAGCATAGCTAGAATAAGAAAGAAAGAGAGAGAATTATGTGTACCTTAGGTGGGCCTTCCAAAGAATTTGTACTGTATAGCCGAGCATTGTCTACTAGCTGACAATAAGTCAGAAATGCATCAGCAAATCTCTTGTGGGATGTCAATTGGGACTTCACTCTTACTGCTCTTCTACACATGATAGCTCTCCTGTTGGCATTCAAATTTGTTCACTGTTACCAGAATCCATTTTCACTGGAAGGATTATGTTTGATAAGATTATCAAATAGGAAGACTAGCGATGAATTTACCTTATGCCTCTAATGACTGCAAGGTAAGCATCGCATACTACTCCAACCATCTCTATCCTATACGGTTTTCTCCTTTTGCCTTCAACTTGTTCAGGCTCTACCTCCACAATTCGCTGCCAATAGTTTTCGGTCACAGTTCCATCCTCATTCACCTTGTAGCCAGGTCCCATGCGGTAACGGCGGCGGTGGACATTTCTAGCCATCGTTATTGTCTGCACAACAAATGGTAACCAGGAGAGTGTGCCATCCATAATTACATCACGCCCCTCATTTAGTGCTGTCACCAGGAGGGATGAAGCTGCATCGGTGGATGATTGGTGTACCTGTTTGCAACAATGACTTCATCACGCAATAACCAAAATTACCATACAATAAAAAATGACTGTCATATTAAGGGAACGGTATGAAGAGCTTATTCAGAAATTATTTGGACTTGTTAGAATATTTTTGTAAGTTTTCAGCTTATTTTAAAATAAGCTTCACAGTGAAGTTTATTAAAATATACTCTTGTTTAACTCATTTTGGTTAAATTTATGATATAAACTCTCGTGTGAATAAGCTTATTAAATAAAAGCTTAATTAAGCTGTCCATGAGAATCCATCCTTATCAATTTTGGCGATGTCACTGTTGACCAAATTCACCCAACAAAAAAAAGTGAAAAAAAAAAAGGAATGTTACACTATTCGTGCTATATATATACTGAATAGAATACAGGGAAATAAGCAGAGAAGAGTCTCAATCATGTCACCAGTTCAGCTGTTCGAATCATGTCCTGATGCCCTCTTGCACTGAGGGCCTTATAGATGACATCTGATTCTTTGAAGGCATCTGCCTCAATGATGACGGCATTGCCTGCTGCTCCTGCCCAGAAAGGTCTGTAAATTTCATGAAACAAAATTAGGCTCTTGCAGTTTGTTTTGATGGTTTAAGTCTTTCGCATCATAGGATAATTTATATTATTAAAGAGCTAAGTGATTTGTTTTTGTGCAGAGAATATAACTTCTCTTACTCTTTGAGAATGTCCTTAAGCACGGTGCTCTTGCCTGCTCCCATGCCACCACCCATGAAAAGAAGCACTGGGCTCCTATCACTGTGTGCTACTGGAGCCATCACCTCTGTGCATCGAGAGTCATCATTTGTTACAAGTCCCATTGCTTTCATTTCTTCCACTAATGTGTTGAAAACTCTAGCCACCTTCAGATTCTTGGTCACTCTCTCGAACCTTTGTTCCCTGTGCAAAGGATACTATTTAGCTTAAAAAAGAAGACCACCCCTTTTCACACTGCTGATATTAATAATAAAAACGTTTCTGAGAACTGTGACATGTATCAGTCTCATACCAACAGGGCATGCCCTTGAAAATTGACACCACTTACTATTTATTGAAATGTGATTTATTCATAAACATGATTCTTTTTTCATTTGTTGCTACTTCAAAAAGGAAGTGGAAAAGAAAGAAAGCCCCACCATAGTTTCTTTCCTGATTTCATTGATTTCAGGGGCTGCTAAATTGGTAAAGTCTTTGGTTCCTTCTATAGAACTTCACATACTGTTTCACAGCATATGATCCTCATATCGGTTTCAAAGATGGTTCAATTAGTATTCTTGGAGAATAATAGTAATACACACCTAGTTGCCGCCATAACTATGTGCCTGAGCTTCGCTTTTGGTTCAACTTCAGAGCTAAACACCTGCAATACCAGACAAAGAAAACAGTTTGTTTTTTTTACGTAGTATTAATTTACAATTTAGTATAAGGGTAAAATGTATTTTTGGTTTCTCAATATTTAAATTGATCTTAGTCTTTTTATTTTAAAAATCGAAGTTTTGAATCTTGACTTTTTGAAATTGAGTGGAACTAATATCTTATACCACATGATAGCCATGTAAATGTCATGTCACACATGCTGATACATAACAGACTCGTGTGTTAGTTGCTAGGTGTATCAATAAACAAGGTAAATAAAGTTTGGACGAGAGACTAATTCCACCAACTTTTAAAAATGCGAAGATCAAAGACCATCAATTTTAAAGGAAAGGGACCAGACGAAGACAGAAGTTGAGAGACAAAACACATTTTACCCTATTATAAAAGATTTTGAAGCCTGTTTGTGTTCCCTCAAATGTCTAGATACCTGACTTATCAAGACATCACCATGGGTCCAATGGAATGCAAAGTAACTAAGAATGCATCTCTCAAACTCCTCCACAAGCTTGACAAAAAGTGAATCCGCATCTGGTTCGTTCTCGAAGAAGGCGTAGAGATCATCTTCACATCCCTCGGATTTCCGTATGTATTCTGAAGCCAATTTACAAAGAAGAGGACAACTTTTCTTGTCTTTGAACCCCATTTGCCTAGCTGCACCAATTCAACAAGAAAATCTCACGTACAAGTGTGATTAATATCATCACATACACATAATAAATAGATATTAACGTTTATGGATCCACAAGAGTATATGACTGAAAGAATACATTGGACGTATATTATTATTACCTACGTAATGAGAGAACTTTTCAAGCTTTGGGGTTTGTTTTGCCTTTGATATTCTCAGGCGTGGGATGATCTTTCGATCTCTCATTTTTTTAACGCGATAATGCACTGCTGCAGCAAATATCAACCCAATAGAGGAAGCCACCACGATCTGTGTGAAGGTGGGCTTGCCATTATACTCTGAATTAACAAGATTGAGGTACGAGTGAGGAATAGTTTAATTTACTTTGCATGTGGAATATACATCGTTAATTAATTATTAAGTAATATCAATAAAGAACACCAAACTCAATGATGTCATTTAATTAATTATGCATGGAACTTGAATTGTGTTGTAAGAGTACGTTACGTACCTTTCTGCATTTCGCTTAGAAATCTAAGACACAAACCATGCGCCACCGGAGTTGTAAGAGATCATGAATTACACAATGATGTCATTTGATTTCCGAAGAATTTGTTTTTGTTGTTATTGCGTTGAAGGAATTCTTGTCTTGACAAGTGGCTTTGCATGGCAAAGGCCTCGTGGCTGAAAATTTTGTTATTACAATTCTTTTTTACATGGAGAAAAGGATAAAAATAAATGATGTAACAGAGACATGTCTTGTAAAATGAGAAGAAAAAAAAAAGTTTAACTAATTAATTTAAGGTTTATATTACCGAGTTGGTCTCTCAATTATTTGAGAAATTTTAAGTAATTTTTAAAGTTTTCTTTTTAATTGAGTCCTTAGTCTTTTTAAAATTATCATAAATTTTCGTTTTCTAGTGGTTGCACGTCTCTATGAATTAACTTCAGATACTTACATTTTTTAAGTTTAAAGGCTCAATTATTTTCTTTTTAGTTAAGAAATTTACTTGAAAATTTTCAAATAATTTAGAAACCAACGAAGTAATTTAACCTAATTTCACACATAGGTGAAAAAAAAAATCTGACTTCTTTAAAGTGAATAACTCACTTTTGAGAATAATTAAAGTAAATAATTTAATCATTAACAAGAAAATCAACTGGCAATATTATGTGTACATGCATAGTTAATTATGAATGTATTGAAATATTAACAATTATTTTTTTATTAACAACTGATATTGTTTATTTTACTTTTATTTTAGAAGAATTAAATCTAGAAAATTAAATGCTGACATTCTAAGATATTTATGATTTATTATTTTATATATGTATGTGTACCGAGTATAAACAAAAATCAACCATTAAAATGATTTATATAGTATTGTAGAAAAGTCTGATCGATCCTAAATTGATGTTATGTAGTATTTTATATTTCTACCCACTAGGCATACACGATTGAATTGATTTGATGACAAATTTATTATTATTTTGTGTATGCGTATAAGAAGGTCTTGTTAATTATAATGTATTAAATACCGATTAAGAAATGTTAAATATACTTTATTTAATGTTTTCATTTTTTAGAAAATAAGTATTAAATGATTTTAACAATCTTTATATAATAACTATTTTTAATAACAAAACAATATTTTTTTTAAACCAACCAATCTCTTAGAGCATCAGTTAACAGCTTTCAAAAGAATATACTTAATTCAATAGTAATTAATATCATGTGCAATGTATGAGTACTATTTAATTTAAATGAATTTTAAAAAATATAAATCAAAATAAAAATATTTAAAATATAAAAGAATGTGCACACTTAATTTATATAGATACATAAAAATAAATATAAGTAGTTTAAATTCAAGAAGAATAGGACAAATTATTTTAAAAGGTGAAATAGATTTGAAATTATAAGAAAATGAGATTTGAGATGAGAAACAGAGAAACAAAAAAAATTAAAAATAAAAGTAATTAAAGTTGAAATTCACAAAGAGAAAAAAATTCAATATGAAAAATTAGTGAGAAGAATAGTGGAACAATAGACACATATTTAAGAATGAAGATTTAGATTTATAATATAATTAGACTTAATTTTATTAGAGTTTAATTTTAATACATTAATTATTTTTTTTAATTAATTCTAATATTTTACAAATTCTTAATAAGGGTTAATAAAATTAAATCAAATGATTTTCTTTTTCTTGATAGACATCCTTATTTGAAGACAATTTTATTTGATAAATGATTGAATATTAAATGTAAACACATCTTCTAAGAAAGATTCAAATTATGATAGACCTTTTCGGCTCTTTAAATTTGATCCCATTACTAATGAGTACTACAGCATATGATTGAAATAATGACAAAACATAAGTGATGGTTCCAAGCTGTTACTATTCCAACACAAATAATAAATTTTGTAAAAGGACAACTAAATTGACATTTCTGAATAAATTTTAATATATATATTTAAATGCAAGCAACGACTGAGTCGTTGCTAGTTTTTAGCATCAGCTAGTTTTTAAGTGTCAAAACTATGAACCTTTTTTGTTTTTTCTCTTTTGCTTTCGACATTTGTTTGAATAATTAGCATTTGAGTGGCAATCACTAGAGTCATTGCTGGTAATTGTTTGGGTTTCCTTTTCTTTCCTTCTCCTTATCCCCATCACTTTCCTTTCCTTTAATGTTACAAATGGAGCCAAGCAGAGGAATGATGGGAGGTGCCACCAATGAAGGAAAGTCTAGATGTGGCAGACGATTATCTTTCTTAATTTGATTTAACTTTTTCTTTTTTTCAGAATTTATGATTTTTTTTGTTGTTGTATAAGGGTTGCTGGAATTAATGGATGGATGGAGGTAGTGGTCACTAGAATGGTAAGAGTGGGTTTGAACCAGATGTGGTTCTAGACATGTGATGTTTGGGGTGGGTTGAAATGAAGATGGGATTTGCGAAATATGGAAATACTTTGCTGCTGATGATAGTGGTCATACATTTTAATTTTAATGTTGAATTATGCAATAGCTAGGTTATTATTTTGACCTTAACCTCTTTTGGCTGACATATATAAGTTAGTGATAATCTATAAGTTGTTTAACCAAACTAAATCTTCTATTAACATTGATCTTTTATATTTAACAATGACTTTTGTCTTTTTTTTTTTCTTCTAAATTTGTTTTATTGAAGTTTAATTTTTGATTATGTGTTCAATGTGCATGTTTTATATATTGAGTTTCAAAGTGCTTTCAAAAATAAAAAAGAAGAATGTGTTTCTAAGAAACAAATGCACTTCTAAATTAAATGAAACAAACTCAAATCTCAAATTTAAGCAATCTCATTTTTTTTAATTGTGTGTATCTATCTCTCTAGTATTGGTTTCCTTTATTTAAATTAAAAAATTGCTTTAATAGGATAACTACTTTTCTTTTTCATCACGAGAAATCAATATCAATATATTCAACAAAATAAAGTCTTTGCAATTTTTTTTAACAACTAAAATTCGGTTGTAAAACATGAATGATTCATTCAAAGCCTCAAAGGTTTAAATTAATGTGCAGTCACGCACCTTAATTTTAATTAACTTTATTTAAAACATAAGTTTAATTCATGTGCAGTCATGACCAACATTAAATTTATTTATTATTTTTTTAATTTGTATCTTAAGTATACTAATTAATAAGTGACTAATGTTATCATCATTCACTTTAACATAACACATTCATCTTAATAAGATGTAAAAAAATAAAATAAAGTTTAATTATTTTTTGTTTCTATAATTATAAGAATTTTTTATTTTAATATCGATAATTTAAAATATCTTATTTTAATTTTTATAATTAATTTTTATTTATTTTAATATTTATAATTTAAAACATTATATTTTAATTTTTATAATTATAATTTGTTAATCGTTTTGATTTTTATTTTTAAATTTTTTTTTAACATTGTTACATGTAGATGTTTTAAAATTATTATATAACACAAACTGGTTATTTTTTTTTACAGTATTTTATAGTCAGTTTCAATTTATTAGTAGTTTTACAAAATTCAAATATAAAAATATTAGATGAATTTAGACAGTAAAAATTAAGAGGATT
>JAMLFT010001683.1:0-29308 GCA_026544285.1 Pachyrhizus erosus
TTATTAAAAGTAATGCTTATTAAAAAATATTATTTATGCTATAATTTAAATTATAATATTTTTTGTATTTATTTCTCTGTGATATATTAAAATATGTTAATTAAGTACACATTAAAATGTGTTAATTAAGTACATATCATATCTCTATTTAAAATATGTTAATTAACTATGTATTAAAATTAATCAATAAACCATTAGGATCCATCATAAAAATATTGAAATTAATCATTCCAAATTAAGAAAAGCTCTTTTAATCGACTTGAATAGTCACTTGACTCTCTTTATTTTGGAAAAAAAATTATGCCAAAAATAACATTTTTATATTACTTTTTAAAAATATATAAAGATAGATTATTTTCAAATAATTAAAATTTTAATTAATTCAAGGTGATAGAATTAAAATAAATTTTATAAAATTGAAAAGAAATCAATTTCTATTGTAATCCCTTACAATGCAAATTCTTCACAAGCATATTTTATTCTTAAAAAAAAGTACAAGCATCCATTTTTAAATTTAATGAAATTTAAAATTAAATTTTTTAATTATTAATTTAAAATAAATAACTAAAGATAGTTTTGATGGTTACGAGTTTTTAATTTTTATATACAATTTAAAAACAAAACATGTTTGATAATAATAAAGTTAAAATAACTTTTAACTTAATTTCAAAATAATATTTTGAAAACACATTTATATTTATTTTTAAAATAAAATTATGAATTTAGTTTTTAGTTTTTTTTTTTTAAATATTCTTTATATATTTGACAATGATTACTTTTGTTACTGCTATCATTGATATTGTCACTATTAACAATTTCATCATCAACATTATTATGGTCACAAAATTATCACTACTAATATCATTATTATCAAATCACCATTAGTATTATCAATGATACTATTATCATTATTATTATTTCTATTTGGCATTATTATTATCAACTATCACCACTGATATCTCCATTATCATTATTGTCGTTATTACTATTACACGAATACATCTTTAAACTAATTTTAATATGATAGAAAACTTTTAAAATATGTTTATTTTAAAATTAAAAATTAGAAAAAATAATAGAAACTAATTGTTATTTTTTAAAAAGTTAAACTTAGAACTAATAATAAATTTTCCTTAAAAATTATTATAAAGATATATGAATTAATAGTATTAGTAATGATACATGTCTTCCATTTTTATAATTAAAAAATAGAAAAAATAATTTTAATTAGTGACAATTATTAAATATAAGCACTTTAATCAACATGCTTCATAATGAAGTTGAATAGGACTCTTTTATCTTTTTAAATGTTATTTAAAATTGTAGTTGTTTATAAAATTATAATATATTTGGTATATTTTTTATAGAATTATAAATTATATAAAGTGTTGATAAATTTAAAAACTAAATCTGGTAGAGTTTATTAACATTTTTATTATACTAAAATTATTTATATTATTTAAATTGTGATTATTTTATTATTATTTTAGTATTTTATAATTGGTGTATTTAGAACAGTTAAAAATATTAAATTATTTTAATAATCAATTATACATATAATTAATTACAATCAAAATTAATTTTTGTTTCAATAAGTTTGTTTAAAAGCTATTGTAATTTAATTAATTCCATTTAGATAAAAAATAACTTTTGACTAAATAAAATACAAAAAAAAAAGTATGATGTTGTTGGAAAAAAAAACTACAAGGAAAAAATTGTTAAAAAAATTTGGAGGTACTTGAAAATAACATTGTTTATTAAGGAGAAAAAATGTTGAAAAATAATTGTGAGTTTTAAATTTCCAAATACATGAAAATTATTAGAACCAAAGAATAAAAGATGTCTAACTCTTAAAAAAAATTATAATTTTAATTATAATAAAATAATAAACTTTCATGAACTAATGAAATTTTTATGAGTTATATAGATCTTGTATGTGTCCAACTATATAATGGTATATCAAATTTATGTTAGACACACAAAAGTCTGTTTTAATTTAATCAACATCCAGCACGTATATTTTGACACTCGTTCAATGTTTTATAAAGAATTAGCATTTAAATCGCTACATAACTAAATGATGCATCCATTATCTAACACATTTTTATTCATCCAATGAGTAATGAAAAATTACATTCTGATTTATATATTCACTTAAGTTTTCATCTAATGCATCATGAACTCTTATTTTCACAATTTTAGATACTAAGGTTTTAACTGTTCTTATATAACTATTTGTATATGTTATTCACTTTATTTTTTAAATGCTCTAACATTTGAATTTTAAGCATTAAATGAAAAGTAAAACTATTTGAAGAATAAGTACAATCTCTTATTAAAAAGTCAATATTAAGTTAAGAGTTTGTTCAAAGAAAAAATAAAAATAGGAATGTATAAAAAAACAAGAGTTGTCTCAAAATGTGATAACATTTTTTAAGAATGAAATAACATTTTTTTTCTCTCTCCTTTGTTAAAGACATCACATTAGAAAAAATATATATAACTGAAGTTTTCATGCATTAAGTGATATTCAAAATATGAAATTTCACAAGAACTTAATCTCATTACAAAATTTTATTGTAAAGGATGTTTATAAATCAATCCAATTAAATGTAAACTGTTAAAATAATATTGATTAAAGGGAAAAAATTGTTTATTAAATTGAAACAAAATTTATTTCTAATTTTGAAAGTTGATTCAACTCAACTTACATTGAATTTAAGCATGCATATATATAATATTATGATGTAAATAATAATTTGATCCTTATAAAATAAGAGTATTTATCTTAGCCCTTCAATGTTTTATTTTGAATTGACTTCCTATAAAATTTTATTTTTCGTTTTAATTCTTGTTATTAGTGGTTTTGTTAAGTGATAATTTGACTAATAATGATGACATCAATGTGTCAAATTATCAAATAATGACATCATTAATTATCACATCAACAAATATTTATATCATACAAAAATGTTCAATCAATAAATGATAATATAATTAAAAGTGTCACATCATTATAATGATATTATCAAGAACAAAGATGAAAAATGACATATTTTATAGACTTAAACAAAAAATGACATACTTGCAAAGGTCAAAAACAAAAAAAAAGTACAAAGACTAAAGCAAAAAGTAATATATTTACAAAAAAAATATTTAAGCATTAAGTTAAATTTGATTGATAAATTAAGATAAATAACTTGAAAAAAAAATTGATTGATTTGATTAAAAACCTTGATTACATCATGTTTTTTTTTTGTTATTTATATAGTACAATTGACATCAATCATTTTTCATGCGATAAGTACACACTCCACCTTTTTACAAGAGCATGACACTATGATAATTTGACTTAAAAAAAATTCTTCCAACTACACACCATGTTTAGACTTTGTTTCTCATTTCAACTTCATCCATATTTATCCTTATTATGGGCCACCTTAGGTCTAGAAAATGGCTAATTTGATCCTTAAATCTTACATTTGTATCCTTGAATCTCATTATCAAAATGTCTTTTGCTTCAGATTTCAAAACCAATATTATTTTATCAATCAATAATTATCCACCATTGGCCAATATTTGTCAAATTTTAGTTGTTGAATATTGGTCATCAATTAATTGTCAGTTTAATTTTAATTATTATTTTTTTGTAAATGTTATTTTTTACTTTAGTCCTTGTACCTTTTTTGTTTTTAGTTCTTGCAATTATGTTACTTTTTTTTTTAACCCTTGCAATTATGTTAGTTTTTGTTTCTAGTCCTCAAAACACGCGACTTTTAATTTTTAGACCCTAAAAAATATGTCAATTTTTTTTTAATCTCTAAAAATATGTCATTTTTGTCTTTGATAATGTGATTATGATATCGTGACACTTTTAATGATATTATTATTTATTGATTGAATTTTTTTATGACATCACCATGACATCATTATCATTAACTACATTAACATTTAAAGGAATCTACTAACGACAAAGACTAAAATAAAAAATTAGAAACTAAATTTTAAAAACTTGATTAAAATAAATAATCTCCTATTTTATAGAAATCAAATTGTTAATTAAGTCTAATTATATTTATGAAATTACCATATAACTCATATAAGTAAATATTCAAGAAATTGAAATACTAAATTATTTTCTTCATAATTTTATTACATCAATTGTATCTTATTAAAATGTGTATTACTTTTATTTTAATATTTATTTTTTAAGAAATGTTAATCAATTTTGATAAATATTTAAAATTTAAATGTAGAAATAGATATTTTAAATTTATCTTTATTATGATTATTGTATTATTTATATATGTTTAATATTATCACATGTAATAAATATATAAAATCAAATTTTCCAATAAAATCTAAATCACTTAAATAACTTAATTTCTATGTTAATGTAAAAGAGTTATATTGACAAATAATAAAAAATTACTTTTACATGATTTATAAAATAATTATTATAAAAGTCAATAAATTTAAGATACATCACAATTTATAAAAAATAATAATTTAAAAATTATTTATATTAACATTTCATTGATTGTTTACTTTAGATTAAACTTAACATTATATTTAATTTAATCAAAATAGAGTCACAATAAATTAAGTAACTTTTTTGTCTAAAATTTATTCAAAATAAATATACTTGTAAATTTAACTACTTTTAACATACTCATAAAATTAGAATTTTAAATTAAATTTATTTATAACAAACTTTTATACAATTTTTTTAATCCTGTACATTAAACCAAAGTTACATAATAGAAATAACATTTTGATCTCTATAATTGATAACAAAAGAGATATTTAAAATTGTATTAATTATAGAGGAATAACATTATAAATCACATTATTAAATTATGAGAAAAGGTAATTGAATATGGATTAAGAGAAGAAATAATGATTGCAAAGAATTAGTTTGCTTTTATGTTAGAAAGGTGTACAACAAAATTAATTTATCTTTTATGGAAGTTGATGGAAAGATACCAAAGTAAAAAAAAATAAAGACTTACTCATTTTTTTATTAAATTAAAAAGAAAAATAAACTTATGGTCAAGTGTCAAGAGAAATGTTGTGAATGATTTAAATAAAAAAAGTGTTTGCATGACTTATATTTGAACTATATAAAACATGTATGAGAAAGTGACTACTAATGTGAGAACAAGAGGTAAGACTAATTATTTTCAATAAGAATAATATTACATCAATACTTATTCTTAAGTCCTTTTTTGTTTAATCTAATCATGAAAGTGCTTACTAGGCACATAAAAAAGTTTATCCTTTTTTAATGTTTTTTGCGGATGACATTGTTTTGATTTGAAGAGTCAAGAGAAGTAATTAACTTTTAATTTAAACTTTTGAGTCAAACTTTAGAAACAAAGAATTTCTACTCAAGTAGAGGTAAAATAATGTATATGCATGTGGAAGTAAAAACGAGGGAATATGTCATATCACATATTTCTAAGTTTAAATATATAAGATCAATAAGAAAATTAATGGAGATATCACACATACGATACAAGCAAGATAGATAAAATAGAGAAAAATATTGTCAGTTATTTATAATCACAAAATACTTATCAAATTTGAAAGTAATTTTTACCATTTTGTTCTATGTCCATATATTTTGTGGATAATGTTGTTAGATTTTTAAAGGGATGGTAAGAGAAAAAGGTTCGAGTAGCATAAATGACAATGCTAAATGGAATGTGTGATTGTATAAGAAAAGACAAGATACAAAATGATTATATATGATGAGAGATTGATATAACACCAATTGAGAAAAATATAATAAAAATTTGTTCAAGATTTTTTAAATATATAAATAGAAGGCCCAAAAGATATTAATAACAAAAATAAATTATATAATTTTTAAATATGTAAAAAGAAGAAATGTAAAATCAAAGATATTACAAGTGATAAAAAAAATTAATTCAAAGTATATAACATTAGTGAGACTGTCTTTAATAAGATTGAATAGTGTTAAGTAATCCATTTAGTCAATCTCATTTATATGTATGCATAGTAATTAAAAGGATAAAACATTATTGTTAGTGTATTATTATATGTCTATAAATATATAATTGATAATCATTTTATATATTTTTTTATCTTTTAAGGTGATATTCATGTTTTGTGAAAATAATTAATTATACAAATGATCAAAATATAAAATATTTATTTAATAAACCGTCTTATTAAAAATGTTGGAATGTAGCTATGTATCATTTAACTGATGATTTGTTTTAAAAACAAGTTGAATTAATTTTCAATAGTTAAATATAATTAGGATGCGTGTTTAAATAAATTTCCATCGTATATTTATATTATAACGTCTGTTTTTTTTATTAAAAAGTGTAAAAAAAAATTCAAAGTTAAAACAAATAGGGACTATGTATGAGTCTTGCTAATAATTACTCTAAAATCACTATTTAAAGAATTAACAAAAAATAATTATCTTAAAAATAAATTATTTATATTATATCAATAATGTAAATTTTATGATATGGTTAAATCATAAATTATTATTATATAATAAAAAATTTAATTTTATTATAATTATTTTTAAAATATATAAAAAAGAATTTAAATTATTTGATAAATTAACTTATATAAAATTAAATTCATATTTTCACACACATGGTACAAATGTGATAAGAGAAATACTAAAAATACCTTCTCCAACATTTTTTTTATTTTTTATTATTAATTAAAGATTATAAAAATTATAAAAATTTGTGAATCATATTTTTTATTTAATGAATTTTACATGTAAATTTATAAATTTTAATAAATTTGAAGTTTAAATAATCTTTTGGTCCTTTAAAATAGATAATTTTTTATTTAAATTTTTTAAAATTTTTATTTTGATTTTAGTATTTTAAATTTATTTTTATGTTTTAGTTTTAGTCTTTATTCAAGGACTAAAATAAAATAAAAATTAAAAGTTAAAATATTAAATTAAAAATTAAAATTAAAAACACATTATTTTATAAGACTAAGAGATTATTTAAATCTAAATTTTATTAAATAAAAAGAACATATTAAAATTAGTGTATTAATAAATGTATTACACTATTACTAACACTCCTATAATTATAGTGATATTAGTAAGAGGGCAATATGGTCAATAATTATAGTGATATTAGTAAGAGGGCAATATGGTCAATTGGACAACTTATGTCATTGCCTGCGTCTTTGTTTTTAATGCCGCGCAAGCATCCCGTGATTCCTCAGGAATTTCCCGCCTTTGGAAAGTATCGGTTGCGGATTTGAAATGAAAAATTAAATATTAAATAAAAAATACGTAACATTGGAAAATTTAAATGCTACTACTTACCACTCGTCCACTACATTGGATTCTAAAATGCTTTCGATAGTATATTATGGAGATTATATATTGGCTCAAATTCTTGCAGAATTAATTAAATGATAACACTAATCCCTTGCATAGCAGGGACAATGAAAAAAAGTAGGCCAATGGCCTAAAATTTTAACAAAAAAATGCACATGTTGGGAGAGAAACTATAGAGTAAAAGAGTTGACATAAATTACTTACATGTGTTCAATTATTAGATAGTGTTTATATAATTATTGTAGTTTTATATAGATTATAGATTATTATAAATTACATATTATAGATATAATTATAGATAATCAGATAAGTTGTGACAGTTGAAAAATTTATTCCAATTAACCTAGAATATTAAGAACGTAATTAAAAAATATAACATAATTGATAAATAATTGATTTTTTTTAAAATATATTGATAGAAAATCAATTTTTTAATCATATGTATGAAAAATAAGAAAAGACTTTCTTAGAAGAGATAAAATTTACTTTAATAATGTGTACATCTTAAAATATTAATTTCATAATTTTTTATTATGAAAGAAATACTTTACTTTAATGTAATATAGATGAAACACAATTTAATCTATCATAAATTCAAGAAGTAAAGGAGAGAGATATAGAGATAGAAAGGAAGTAACACATTTTTATCTTATTTTGATCACTTTATTGTGATCTATGTCTAGTCCTCAACCAATCCAACTGATATTTTTCACTAAAATTGTAATAATTTTACAATCACACAATCACAATCAAGATTGCACTTGACCCATGAGGTTTCTTGAACCTTTCAAGAACTCCTTGCAACAAATTGTAGAACTCCTCTAAACAAACCTTTTGAGAAAAACCTTTTTTTTTCCTAAAAGAAACACAAACAAAAATAAAACAAAGATATTACTTGATATTTGTTATATGTGAACAAATTGAAACAATCTTATACTTTTTTTTTTTACTCTATTTAACTCTTGAGACATTTCCATAATTGAGCTCTCAATTTGAAAATTTTCTTGTAAAAATTTAGTAGACCATTATCTCTTAAGAATTTCGTGTTTCTTTCTTAGTTTTTGACCTACTAAAATGATATATTTTGGAGTCTTGTCTAGAAAAGATAATAGAGTTTGTTATTTAAAGACTTTAACTTATTTAATTAATTTTTTGCTTTATGTAATTGATTATTTTGTCATTTAATCAATTACTATACAATATGCATTTGTTATAAGACATGCTTATAATTAGTTATTTTATCATTTAATTGATGTTTTTTTCACAAATCAATTTACAGTGAGAAATGATAGCACTACACTCTCTAACATACTCTTTTAAGCATACTCTCTACCGTTGGTTGAAATTTATTAAAAATCTCAAATTTTAATGGGTCTCACTTTTTATTTAATAAGTCTCTTTCTTGATTTTGTAGTTTTAATAAATCTCAACTAATAGTAGAGTATGCATTAGAAATAATGTATCAAAGAATGAATTACTAACACTTCTTATACAATGTATTTAACAAATTATGGATAAGTGAAATTGATTATCCTATTCTAAACAACAAATTTTCATATAAAAATAAGCTAATCAAATAGGCTTAAGCAATAATTGATTATCTAGTAGTTTGAATTCTTTCCTACAAAAGGAAATTTGTCAACATCTCCCATCTAGAACTCGTCTAAGAAAACAATAGGCTAAAATATATTTTTAGTACTTTGTATTTTTAGTAATTCCTACTTTAATCCTTTTATGTTTTAAGATTCTCACCTTAGTCCTTTAAGTTTTAAAAAAGAGTCATTTTTATCATTCTATTAGTTTCACACAAACACCTTAACATTTTATATTTTAAAATAACAATGGTTAAAAAGAGTTACAATGTTTAAATTAATTATGTTATCCTAAAATAATTCGTTTAAACATTGTGGCAATTTTTAATTGTCACTGTAATATTTTGAATTTGAATTTGTAAAAAAGTTCCCAATATGAAGGACTCATCTCCAAATCCCTGATCTTTAAATTAAATTCAACCAATTTCATAATCTAATCATTACGCACACAAAATTCAATTCCTAAGTACAAGTTAGAAAATGATATTAAAAAATGCAAAACAAAAATTTGATAAAAAAAAAAAGAAACATATAAAGTAAACTAACACAACATAACCAACCTAACCCAACACTTATTTCACTATATTAATAATTTGAAAGGTACCCTCATTAAGAGAAAAAGATGGTAAAGACCATTAATGGATGAGATTCAATGTTAACCAAAGTAAAGCTCCATAAGAAGAGGCCAATGCCCCTTAAATAAAATTCTTTCTATTTTTTTTAATTTCTTTGGTTTTTATTCTTTTGATTACAAAAAATTGAAAAGTAAAAAAAACAAAATAACACTAACCTAAAGCAATATCAAAAGTGGCAAAAAAAGGGTCACGTGCTCCTATAAAAGAGGTAGAGGTTGACAACTTTGATAACTTAACATTGATATTTTGGGGGAATCCCTAACAGGCTTCATGCCTAGAGAGTCATCAAGGACCAATTGCTAGTTCTAAGGGTAGATCCACCTTGAATGGTTCCCTCACTAGGTTTTCTTTTTATATGAATGGATTTAGTAATTTTTATTTTTGTCTTCATAAAAAATATTGCATTGTCCGCACACATTCTTTTTTTGTAATGAATGTAAAAATTTATAAGAAATAAAAGAAAAATAAATAAATTTTGCCACTTTATCTTTATTATTTTTTTATAGTATTGACAATGAAAAAAACATAAAACATTTTTAAAAATATAAATATATAGAGTAATTATAATTTGTAAAACATAAATAGTTTATATTTTTTTGAAATTATGTATTTTATAAAAACTTGTAATACTTTTCTTCTTTAAAAATATTATAAATTATTTTTTTTGCTCCTATTAAAGGAAAATTCTAGATCCTCTACTGGCTATTTCACACTATTATTGGTATTGTTATTGAGGCTGAGTCATTCTCAACATCGCCATGTAATCCCTATTCTCAACATTGCCATATTATCCTTATTTGAGCCATCCCATTTTGAGTAGTGGCAATAACAAAGAAAAGTGAAACAACAAGAACAATGGCAAAGGACTTGAAGGAGATTGCCTAATTCTAATGAAGTGTTTGGCAACAACAAACTTAGAGGTGACAAGGGAGAATGAGTGACAATTGAGGTCGAAGTTGGGGTTTTAGATTTGGGGATTGAGGGACCTATGATTTGGGGTTTATGGGCTCTCAACTCAAAATACTTTGATTATTTAATTTATTTAGTTAAATGATGTTACTTTTGAATATTTATGCGCTAATTCTCATTTTAATAAATAGTTGTGAAGATATGTCAAGAGTGATGCTGCTTAATTTTATTCATCTCAACAAAATTGAATACAACAAACCTTTAGGTCTCAAGAATATCATCTTACAATTTTTAATTTACAAAAAAATATATTATTCCATAAAAATACAAAATTATAAACTTATAAATTTTTGCCTTGTGCATTGCATTGGTCCATAATATAAGTTTTTACAAACCCTTTTAGAAAAAGACGTTTATTGGTAGATGAAAAATGTTTTGCAAACAAATGTATAAAAATGTGAGGGATAAACTCAACACAAAAAGCATTTTATACTAGTTCGCACTAACTTTTGAATTGCGTCTAGTTTTTTCTCAACATGAGGGGTTCTAATAAACAAAAATTTGTTTACACATGAGTAATGAATTCGCCATTCCTAACTATGCAACAAGTATTCTCTAAGTTACTTATAGTTTCTCAACCCAAGTATTCTTTAATACGACTTCTAGTTACAACACTTAATCACTTGATTAAGTAAACTCAATTATTCTTTTACACTAAACAACTTCTGGCTTTCTTAAATCCATACAAGATTTGAATAACTCATAATGTGAGAATATGAAAGTTTAAACACAAGATACAACTTAGCATAGCTAAAGATATGAAATAATTACAAACAATATTTCAAAAGGAGATATACAAGATTTAGACGTATGAGAGCTTAGGTTGAGTTTGTAAAAACTTGTACATGTGTTTGTGTGTAACTTCTTTAAGTCTTCATGCATTGATGTATATACAATCTTAAGAAGAGATGTCTTTGTGACACAACATTTCTTTGTTTTTACCGTTCTAATGTGCATTGAATGCATGATTCTATTTTATGTCTTTGTTATATAGATGTTCAACTTCTACCATAAAGAGATAACTTGTCCCGTGTCTTTTCCTTTTTTTTGCTTTTTGAGCTTTGTCAGATCAAATGTTTTTCTGAACATTCCTATTTTAGTATTTTCTTTAATGACATACTTTAGAGTTCAATGGTCCTCTAATATGGAAGTTTGCTTATCTTCATTATGTTTATTGCTTTTCATTAAATGCTCATTGAATTTGAATGTTTAAGAGCATATTAGATAGAAATATAAATAAGTTGTTATATAATCTATCATAAGTTTTTGAAGTACAAAAGTTGATTAGATTTAAGTAAACATGTAAGTACAAAAATAAGTTTGATGTTACTTAAGGACATATGTTGGTTCAGGATGTATTTTCAAATCATACATTTAGAATGTATAGTTTTCATGAAAGCCCATAGGACATACATTTATTGAAAAACTCAACTTGACATATCCAATGTTTTAGTGCTTAGGATACTTAGCAATTTCACAATAAGAGATACTATCTTTTTATAGCTTAAAGAACTATTCCTACCATTATACTCATTAAATAATTATTATTTATCAAATTATAATATTTATTTATTATAATCAAAACCATAGATTTTTTAGGGGCTAAATGTTTATTCATGTCTTTGATTTTAACAATCTCTCCCCTTTTTATGATGACAAACATTATTATAATTTGACTTTATAAATAATAAAATCATAGCATAAGAAGATGTGTTATGATATTAAACTCTCCCTGTGTCTAATATATATATATGTAATATTGTGAGAGCAAACAATAATAGTAAACAATGTATTAGAACAAAACAAAATGACATAACAAAACAATGGTTGCATAACATATTAAAACTAAACAAAGCATACGAGTTTAATACTAAAATCTACTTCTATTTTCTCCCCTTTTTGTCATTATAAAAATGGGTTTGAAAGGAAAGGAGACCATCATTATTACTTATCAATAAGGTGATAAAAGTTATAAAAAGCTTGTTATTGTTGTTGTTGTTGTTGTACTAAAGGATCAATTATTGTAGTAGAGCAAGAATGAGAGCCAAGGATGTATTGGTCTTATTATCAAACGCAAGATTAATGGTCTTGACTTGCTCATTTAGCATTCTAGCAAACTCGACATCCTGCTTCTCCATGTGAGCTTGGATCTTGCTATTTATAATGCGCTATACTTGTGTGATAGATAGCAAACATAATGGAATATAGACAACTATAGTTGATGTATGAGACACAAAAATTATTACAGCTACAACAATGTTTGGATGAGAATAAGATGTACTTAGAGACTATTTAACAGGTTTGTGTACACTAATTGGCACTAGTGAATAAACAGGAGACACTAATTGAAGGAGGAAATTTTTCTTCAACTACTACACACATCCTATTGGGCAATGTGCTCTGAAGGCATATAGAGTAACAATTTTTGGGCCAAGTAAAGATTTGTCCTCGAATCGACAAACTATATCATTGAAGTGATAAGTGCAAGTTGGTCGCACTGCCCATAAGCTTTTTGGTATAGTTGAAATCTCTTTTTTCTCCTCTAAAAATAATTTAGAAAAAGACATTTGCTTGATAGATTCATGAAGATGTTGTTGCTAGAACATGCGTTTATTGTCTTTAGTAAACTCATATGTGAGTCTTTATGCATGTATGCTTGTTGGAAGTGAGTGCTGACCTATTCAAATCCAACTTTATTCCTTGTAGGCATTTTGATTTCACGTGGTTTCTTACTTTTTTTTAGTTTAGATCGATAATAGACAATCGGGAACAAACTCTATCAAGATATATTTCTACCTCAATTGACTCATAAATGTGCAGACCTAGTAAACAAGCAATAGCTTGATAAAACACCAAAGGTTGAACCTTGATGTGACCTATCATCTTGATATCAAGAATAGATGGAAATAATCTAACTATCCTAGGGTGGAGTGGACAAAATTTTAGACGCTTGTTGCGAATGATGAGTTCTTACTCCACATAGTGTGATTCATCCAACATTGTTTGTTGCTTCAACAAGGCAACCTTCTACTACTTGGTAAGACATTCTCTTTGAATAACAACAAGTTCTTCATTAGCAACTTGTCTTCACTTTGCATCTTCCTTTGGAGTTAGATGGATGAGGTGTTGAATGACTATAATGTGCTCCTTGTAAATGGGTGCTTGTACAACTTGAGGAAAGATTTTTCTCTTGAAGAGTTGTTGGTAGCCTATATCACAGGTAACTCCTTCAGTTAAAGTAGAGTACGCTTCAGAAGGCCTAAAATCATAATCATCAAAAGTCTCTTATTCAGGGATTCTTTAACCCTATATGAAGGAATGTCCATTAAAGGACGTCTTGAGTCTTTGGATGACAACAAAAATTGGACATTCTCTTTGATAAAGAGAATAGGCCATTGATTCTTTACATCATCCAATCTCTTTGCTTTTCCACTAAAAACAAAAATAAGAAAGAGGTTGATACTAATTGTAGATTTATTATTGATGATGATGATAGACTTAACTATATAGAGGTTAACTTGAGAAGGTAAAGGACCAATACTTAATGCAGGTAAGGGTTGAAAGTCTTGTTGATTAGGTAAGAAAAGATTTGATATAGGTGTGTTGTAGGACAATTTATACCAATTTAAAAGGTCAAAGTCATGATATCTAATGAGAATGACTTTATCATCTTTATCCATCATGGCATTCCCATCATCATTTGTTATTGGTTTCGCAACTAGTATAAAAGTGAAATGAGGGTGAAAGAATTTGTTTTATTGAATACCAGCAGAGATTGTTATATTTTCATTAAAAACAACAACAATTAATAAGCAACTAGAAGGGCCTAGGAAATCATGTGCCAGCAAAAAAGGGCATTGGAGATCGTGTGCAACAACAATAGACAAAGAACCTGGTCGGTGTGTTTTCAATTAAAAAATTTAAAAGTAAATTGCTCCATACTATCTAACACCAAATTTTATTAGTTAAACTCAACTGAAGACCAATTTGATGATATCATGTCCAAGTTAAGTGTATATTCAATGAATTACGTGACTCAATTCGGTAAAATATCCAGTCCAATTGGCTCAGTGAAATTAAATTTTAAAATTATGATTATTATTGTAAAAAAAGAATAGTCTAATTTTTTCTAAAAAAATTTATAACAACTACATCAACACATTTTATAAGATTTATATAATAAAAGTAATTTTTATAATATATTCTTAATTTAAAAATTATATATTGATAATATATTAATTTATACAATTCCGCTAATGACTCGTTAGAACAATTCCAACGCTAATTTTTTACTTTACATGTACAATAGCTAAAAATTGAATGAAATTTCTCTTCTAATTGGAGAACAACTTAGCAGGTCCACTTATGTTATGATTTGCTGCAGAAAAAAAGTGTTTCTCTTTTATTGTTGTGGATCATATCAAAATAAATAATAAAATTTTACTACTTTAAATGTGATATTTTTTTTTTAAAGTTAATTGTTTAATATTCAAATGGTTAAAATAGTCATAGAAACAAAACATGTGCAGACTTCAAATTCAAACTTTCAATAATTTTTTACATATATAATCGTAACTATTTTAAATGCTATGAATACATTATCAAATATATGATAAAAAAATGGTATAAATACATCGTCAACTTCTAGTAAATGTTAAGTATATTTAACAACGTTTTGGACACGAAAATAATTAAAATTAAATTTTATTTTAATGATAGATTATTTATATATATTTTTATGTATTTTAAAGTTATTATTAATTTTTATTTGCATTATATTTATATCTTTAATTTTAAAGGTTAAATTTTATTTAATTAAAATGTATTATATATTTATTTATTATTTAACAATTAACATTTAAATATATTAAATTAAAATTAAGATGAGCAATAAACTATAAAAAATAGATATATTGTGAGATTCATTTCCGAAATTCTAATAAGTTTTTTTTTGGTTGAAAAAAAATTAATTGAATTATTTAAAATAAAAAATGTGACATGACATTGTTAAAAAATATAAAATATTATAAAATATGTAACGGAGAAATTCATGTGTGCCCTTAATTCAACCATTGAGCTATGACTAAGTCAATTACAGTCAGAGTTTTAAAACTAAAATTATCCGTTGGGTTAAATTCTAGTGTTCCATGAACGAAACTGAAACAACGTTCGTAACAACTACCAACAACTACCCTCTATGCTTACTTCTCCTCTTTCTCTTCGTCCCTTCTTCTTCCTATGTCCCAGGTCCTATTCTTTTCCACGCAAATGTAAATTCCCACTTCAAAATTTTCCCAAACCCATTTCCAATGATCACAAGGTAATGCCAAATCTGAAGTTACTTGGTTTTACGTACGGTTCTTGTGCTGAAAAGTTTGTTATTTCTCTTTTCTCTGTGCAGTTGCTGTGTGAACATTTGAGTTTTGCGTCTTTCAGTAACACTGCATTGAGCTACGCCTACAGCAACGACGAAGGGGATGCAAATGGAATCGATTTCTTGCACCTCATGGAAGAGCGTGGGGTTCGTGCAAATTCCCAGACCTATTTGTGGCTCCTAGAAGGGTGTTTGAGTTCTGGGTCGTTTTATGATGGTTGGAAGCTTCATGGGAAAATTCTGAAGATGGGTTTTTGTGCAGAAGTTGTTTTGTGTGAACGTCTTATGGATTTATACATTGCTTTTGATGATTTGGATGGTGCAGTTAAGGTGTTTGATGAAATTCCTTTTAGACCCTTGTCTTGTTGGAACAAGATTTTGCACAAGTTTGTTGCTGGGAAGATGACGGGTCATGTTCTGGGTTTGTTTAGGCGAATGGTGAGGGAGAAGGTGAAGCCTGACGAGAGAACTTTTGCCGGGGTTTTAAGGGGTTGTGGTGGTGGTGATGTTTCTTTCCACTGTGTGGAGCAGATACATGCAAGGACTATAACTCATGGTTATGAGAATAGTTTGTTGATATGTAATCCTCTGATTGATTTATTTTTTAAAAATGGGTTTTTGAAATCGGCTAAGAAGGTTTTTGACAGTTTACAGAGGAGGGATAGTGTTTCTTGGGTAGCTATGATATCTGGTTTATCGCAAAGTGGGTGTGAAGAAGAGGCAGTTCTTTTATTTTGTCAGATGCACACATTGGGAATCTATCCTACGCCTTACATATTTTCGAGTGTTTTAAGTGCCTGTACTAAAATAGAATCTTTTAGGCTTGGAGAGCAGCTCCATTGCCTTGTTCTGAAGCAGGGATTCTCTTCTGAAACCTATGTTTGCAATGCCCTTGTGACATTATATTCACGTTTGGGGAACTTTATATCTGCTGAGCAGGTTTTTAATGCAATGTCGCAGAGGGATGAAGTTTCATATAATTCGCTCATCTCAGGTTTGGCTCAACAAGGATATAGTGACAGAGCTTTAGAGTTGTTTAAGAAAATGCGTCTTGATTGCCTAAAGCCTGACTGTGTTACAGTTGCAAGTCTTTTGAGTGCCTGTTCATCAGTTGGCGCTCTTTTGGTAGGAAAGCAATTCCATTCGTATGCTATAAAGGCTGGGATGTCTTTAGATATTATCTTGGAAGGTGCACTGCTTGATCTTTATGTAAAATGCTCGGATATAAAAATTGCCCATGAATTTTTCCTTTCAACTGAAACTGAAAATGTGGTGTTGTGGAATGTGATGCTTGTAGCTTATGGCCTGTTAGACAATCTACATGAATCATTTAAAATATTTACACAGATGCAGATGGAAGGCATTGTACCAAATCAATTCACCTATCCAAGTATTTTGAGAACTTGCACTTCTTTGAGGGCTCTTGATCTAGGAGAACAAATTCATACTCAAGTCCTAAAAACTGGCTTTCAGTTCAATGAGTATGTCTCTAGTGTGCTTATCGACATGTATGCTAAACTTGGAAAATTGGATACTGCCCTGAAAATCCTTAGAAGGCTAAAAGCAAAAGATGTTGTTTCTTGGACAGCCATGATTGCTGGGTATGCACAGCATGAAAAGTTTGCTGAAGCTCTTAAACTCTTTAAAGAAATGCAAGATCAAGGGATACAATCTGATAATATAGGATTTGCAAGTGCAATTAGTGCATGTGCAGGTATCCAAGCACTTAATCAAGGACAGCAAATTCATGCTCAGGCATGTGTCTCTGGTTATTCAGATGATCTTTCAGTTGGTAATGCGCTTGTTAGTCTTTATGCTAGGTGTGGGAAAGTACAAGAAGCATACTTTGCTTTTGATAAAATAATTGCTAAAGATAATATATCATGGAACTCATTGATATCTGGTTTTGCACAAAGTGGACATTGTGAGGAAGCACTGAATCTATTTTCTCAAATGAATAAAGCTGGACTAGAAATCAATTCATTCACATTTGGCCCTGCAGTTAGTGCTGCTGCCAATGTAGCTAATGTTAAACTAGGGAAGCAGATTCATGCCATGATTATAAAAACTGCCTATGATTCAGAAACTGAAGTTTCTAATGTTTTGATCACACTATATGCAAAATGTGGTAGCATTGGTGATGCCGAGAGACAGTTTTTTGAAATGCCCGAGAAAAATGAGGTTTCTTGGAATGCCATGCTTACTGGTTATTCTCAACATGGTCATGGATTTAAAGCATTAAGCCTTTTTGAGGATATAAAGAGGCTTGATTTATTGCCAAATCATGTCACCTTTGTGGGAGTTTTATCAGCATGTAGCCATGTGGGTTTGGTTAATGAGGGAATTAGCTACTTTCAATCAATGAGTGAAGTTCATGGTTTGTTGCCAAAACCTGAACATTATGCATGTGTTGTGGATCTTCTAGGGCGGTCTGGTCTTTTAAGCCGTGCAAGGAGATTTGTTGAGGAGATGCCAATTCAACCAGATGCAATGGTCTGGAGGACCCTTTTAAGTGCTTGTATTGTTCATAAGAATATTGATATTGGAGAGTTTGCTGCAAGTCATCTTCTGGAACTGGAACCCAAAGATTCAGCGACCTATGTTCTGCTTTCAAATATGTATGCAGTGACTGGGAAATGGGGTTGTAGGGATCGGATAAGGCAAATGATGAAAGATAGAGGTGTTAAGAAAGAGCCGGGTCGTAGCTGGATAGAGATTAATAACTCAGTTCATGCCTTTTTTGCTGGTGATCAGAAACACCCTCATGTAGATAAGATATATGAATATCTCAAAGATTTGAATGAACTTGCAGCTGAAAATGGTTACATACCACAGACCAATAGCCTTTTGAATGATGTAGAACAACGTCAGAAGGGTCCAACAAAAATTATTCACAGTGAGAAACTGGCAATTGCTTTTGGATTGCTTAGTTTGTCTAGCTCAACTCCTATCCATGTTTTTAAAAACCTTCGTGTTTGTGGTGATTGCCATAACTGGATTAAGTATGTCTCTAAGATTTCAGATCGGGTGATTGTAGTGAGAGATTCATATCGCTTTCATCATTTTAAGGGTGGTATTTGTTCATGTAAAGATTACTGGTAAGATGGCAGAAGGTTCACTCAAATGAAAGAATTCCCCTAAACTTGTGGGATGGACCAGGATTTATGACAAGTGTTGGCAGAATATTTTTATTGGTCATCTGTGTCATTGGTAAGAACTTCAACTTGAAATAATTAGATAAATTTTAGGACAAGAAAGTGACTTGATGCTTATACAATAATGTTCTTCAATTTATGTATACATAGTATGTTCTGTCCTCTTCTATACCTTCATCTGAATCAGGTTCTAGAGTACTTTAGTAGGCTTCCTTGTGTTAAAATTTCAATATTATGTTATTTTTTCAGCAAGTATCCCATGTTTCTCTATTCCCCTTTTCAGGTGAACAATAATAGCTGAAGAAGCATTTCACGAGCTTTCTCTGATGGCATTCTTTTTTATCCAAATATCATGCTTGAGCTTTTGGTGACATTTCGTTTAAGCCACAATGCTGATTTGGATATCTCTTCCACAGATGTCAATACTCAAAATTGAAGATCTTATAAATAGCTTGGAGGTATTACTGTTGATTCTTGTAGAAGATTGTACACAAATCTTTTATCTTCCCGATTCTAAGTGCAAGGCTGGCATAAGCTGAGTAGAGTCATCTGCTTTTAATTTTTTTTAATGTGATTAACTGAATATATGATCTTTGAATAGAAGTGAATCTGACCTTGAAGAATGTGTAGAGTGGGTAATCATTTTGAATTCAATCTAGATTGGTATCTAGAGGGGGAAGCAAGTCGAAACCTGGTTAGAATTTAGAAATGAAGAGTGTTTCTTTCTTCTTTTCCTTCTGGTTATGTGGTCCCTCAAGCCATCTCCATTCTATTGCCTGTTTAACAATCAACATTTCACTAAATAGAAAAACTCTTTTACTGATGATGATAGGTACTTGTGCCAAATGCAACTCAAAGGAAGGTCACAAACTGTAGAGGAGGCAAAAATGAGGTTGATTAAGGTCTCTAAGGTAATGCTTTCTCAACTAATTATAACAACTATGCTTTCTTTATATGTTTATTTATTTATTTTTTGTATGTACCGACCATATCTCTCAACCAGTAGCCTGAGACTATTCTTTTCACAGCATAGAATAAATCAAATTTGGTTGTGAACTAAAATCACCATCCCTATCATTTCCAAGAAAGTGTTGCCAATGTTAAAAATTCCAACCTTCAATTACATTTCTAAACTAAAACAAGCTACCTATTTCAATATATTCTTATGTTTTAGCTTTTCCATTTTTTTTTTATATCCTTTCCATTATGTCTATTAAGAATCTTACTGTTATTCAGGCGCCAAAGCTTGCCATCCCTTTAACTAGAGCCTGGTTAAAAACGCTGACAGTAAAGGTGAACCTGTCTGTATATGTCAAGATCCTCTTCAGAACCATGAATTAATCCTCGATGGCAGTTGCTCTCCTGTATTCATACCCTAAACCCTAAACCTTATTCGTATAAAAAAGGGTAAAATATGTTAATTTTTTTTGTAAAGATGGTTAAATTTAAATTTGATTTTTCATTTTTTTATTGATTTTAGTTCTAAAAAAATTATTTTTTTAAAATAGTCCCTGCTACTATTTACGAATAAGAATGTTACTTTAAAATAGTTATTAAAATGATATGTATTTAAATGTGTCACAGTATCTCTAAGTAATGATATAACAACTATTTTAAAATTTTTAAAATTTATAAAAAGGTAAAATATGTTATTTTTTTGTTAATATGGTTAAATTTAATTTTAAGTTCTCATTTTTTATTGATTTTATTTTTGAAAAAATTAAGTTTTTTAAAAATAATCCCTGTTACTATTTACAAATAATGCAACATGCATTTAGATATATTACATTGAATATTACTTTAAAATAGTTATTGACATAATATGTATTTAAATATGTCACATCACTTCTAAGTGATGATATAAAAACTATTTTAAAATTTATAAAATTTATATAAGAATTAAATTAATAATTTTTTAAAGCTAAAATTAAATTTAATCACGTTTACAGGAAATAAAAGCAAAATTAAGTTTTGTTTTTGTATTTTTATATTCTCCTTTTTCATATATGGATATCTATGTTGTGTGGGTATGAGAATCAAGTATAATACGGGTAAGTCCTAATTTTTTAAAATTGTTGTTGATTTATTTTAAAGTTCATTAAGTATGTAACACGAGTGCAATACTAATTTTGCAGTATCCATGCACCAATAACATTTGAGCATAGTACTGTTGTATATTGCTGGGCTTTATCTGTTATCATGCCCTGGGCTTGGTTTTGCAGCTGCTTGCTGACACATGCATTGGGTTAGTAGTATGTGGTGACCTCGTTCAAATTATGTATATAATTGGTATAACTGTAGCTAATATTTTTCTTGGATTTTATCCTCATCTATTTCAGCTTTGCATATATAGTTGGTTTGGCATCCCTTATATTGGGGTGAAAATAGAATAACGATAACTTTTTTTATGCAAGTTTGTTAGTTAGTTCTTTGTAATATATTCTCTCTGTTTTTTTTAACTGTCGGATTTTTTAAAAGATATTGTTTCTATTTATTTATTATTTTTAAAATTCAATGTAACATTAATTATTTTTTGTCAATTATCTTTCTTACTTTTACATATGTATTTATTGTGAAGTTGAAATGAAAAAAAACAAAATAAGAAACTTTACAATTGTTTTATTAGAATATTATATTTTTTTGGTTTCTATGCAAATTTAAAAAAAAATTAAAAAAAAATAAAGATAGTAAATTCTAATTTTGAATTTTTTTACATCAGAAGTAAAACAAAAATAAAGATAGTAAAAAAAAAATCCTAAAATGATGTCTTTTTTAAATTAAAACTATCTTTTTAGAGTTAAAATCTTTTTTTTTTTTACTTATTTATTGTATAAATAGGTGATGAAAATCTTGACATTATAGAGTTTCAAGTTAAAAGTGGCGGTGGTGGTGGTTCAACCATTGAAGATGTTATTCTTGCCATGTGTGGTTTTGATGAAATCAATTTTAATGAATATAATAGTGATGGTTAGTTATATTAATTACTTTTAGTTGTAGTTAATTTTTTAAAGAGAGAGTTGTAGTTGCTAATATATTTTATTTGATATTGTTGAATTTAAATATTATAATGTATTAGATTTAGTTTCATATATAACTTAATTTTTTTTTATCTGATATGATTTATGAAAAATTTAATTATTAATATTATAAATTTATGCATATCATGCTATTTTTTTTAAAGATTACTTAATATATTATATTAAAAAATAAAGAAATATTATTTTTTAAAACTGGTTCGACTACAGAACCTTGAACCAGTATCTTCATAGGTTCTATGATCGGTTTGATTATAGAAACATTGAAAATAAATTATTCAAGTTAATTTATACACATATTTTAATAGTTCAAAATCAAATTTCATAAATTTTAAACTAAACACTTAGAGTTAATTATATTATTGTAGTATGGAAAAATAATCGATTGAGTAAGTTAAAAACTTCAACACGATAAATAAAATTGCATGTTAAAGAGGGAAATATACTCTTCAACTATAAGTTCTTAAACTACTAAAACAAGTGTTTGGTGTAGGTAAAAGGAAAAAGTATAAATGAACAGGAAATAAAATTTAAACGGTAATAAAATAGTAAAATGCAAAAAAGGTATATAAATTGATTTGAATTTTAAGTTGAAAGTCCCTTTTTAATTACAATAATTAAGTATTTATAGTGATCCTGTCAATAACAACAATTTATAATTAATAAATCTATAATCTAGTTGTTTTCATCCCATGATCCTCTTACTTTCTTATTCTTCGGTCTCCACACTTCCATTCCAACTGCCACATCTTTCTCTCTTCTGACTTGACCTCCATTTTTTACAACCTTTTTGTTTAAAATAAATTTACTTAAAAAATTCTTAAGGCATTTGAAATGGGTTTGTGATACTTTCTTAGCCCAATAAATTGATTTGACATCTTTCCGTTTTAGGTTTTATTGATCCTTTATCATTAGTTATCGAATATTCAAATTTTAGTTACTATCATATATGAAATCAACCAGTTTCATACAATTTAATAATTTTCTAGTCCTTAAAAATCAAACATTTATAAAAGAATTACACATACTAATAAAAATAGAGTTGATTTTATTGGTTTTTTTTAAAATAACATTATTAATGTACCAATTTTACCCTTGTTAATAATCATTAATTTGTTATTGGAGATGTAAAAACATTAAAGTCTGAGAATATTATACATCATTATTAATAAAAAAATACATATAATTAGAGTATTTAATAAGAAAAAAATAAATGCTTCATAGAAATTATAAAATATTTTATAAAAAAAACCATCAATTCTTTTTAAATGATGTCTTATATTAAGCATGGTAGTCACACTTGAGATTTTAATATGACTTGAAAAAGAGTCATAGAATTGTAATTCGTGAAATTGTAACTCCAAATGTAAGATTCTACAAGATTTATAAAAATTAATATATATGCATCTAACATAGTAAAAGTATGATAAAACAAAAATACTTGTGCCACACATCAAATACTTAATTAAGATTAAATTTATAATCAAATTCATAAGCATGAGAAAGTCAATGACTAAATAGACTCCATACATAATTCATCATGACTAAATGGCAAAGATGGAGACAAAACAAATTAAAATATTCCTAATAGCTTAGTGTTTATTCCTAGTCCGAAAAGCAAGACAGAAACACCTAGACTAGACCTTTAAAAACTAAAATAGATCGTCTACATTAAAATCATAATCACTCAAGATGTCCTCAATTCTTCCATCATCTCCATCTCCCTATCCTCCAACAACCATATTAGCAAGATGACCTTCATCTAGAGATGGTATACCAAGAACATCGTTCTCATCCTTATTTTGTATTGAAGTATCCAAATCTTCATTCTCTTGCACTCCTTCATCCTTTTCCAAAATTCACTCATCATCAAATGGAATGTCATCAAGTATTAATTCTTGAGATGATTTTCTAGGTTTGTTCTTATTATCCAATTTCAAATTAGCCATGACGAAAACAACATCATTCATAGTATTTTGCTTCAAACAATTCCTTTTCTTTGTGTGGACCTAAAAAAATTTAAATACAAATATAATAAGCAACTCAAGTACTACTACTACATGTTTTACAATTCAAATTCTACTTACCCTCTCAAATGCATTCTAATTACACTTACATTTAAAGGAGTTGCATGTTAAACCTAATACATAAATGGCAAAGTTTTGGAGCTTTAGATGTTCATTTCTATAAGTCTTCCACCATACTGCTAGTGACTTTTTACCATTTTCCCTAATGGCCATAAAATCACCAAATAACTTCCTTTGGTTCTTGAGATCTTCTAATTAAACATCAATCAAAGTTTGTTCATCGGAATCCTTCACCATTGTATACATGCAATTAGACCCTTTTTAACTACCAAATTACTTTAAAATTAGGTCCATAATGTAATTCAAGATTAAGATAATAGGCAACAACTTGTAATAGCTTGTGAAGTTGGTTGTTCTATCTTTCATTACTGATAATCCATAAAGGCTCATAACTAAAGAATAAAATAATTGAATTAGAGTTTGCTTTTGATATCAAGATTACGAAACAATAAACAATTATTTATAAACATAGTCGTGAGTTGTTTAGTTAGGTAGTAGTACCTTTTCTTTACATCATTCAATTCATGTTGGATCTGTTCCTTAGCTCGATCCATTGCTTCATATAGAAACCTCATGACTAGTTTCTCATCCAAGTCAACCATTCGAAGCACTTTGATTAGATGAGATGCACCCCTTAGACAAATTAATTTTTTTTTTCAAAACTCTTTGTCCAAAATCACATCCTTAATTAGTCTTCCATCTTTTGTCTTTGCAAATTTGTTGTTGTTCCATTGATCACCAATAAACATTTTAATCAAAGCACTTTTGTTCTCATGAAGACAACCTAAAGCAAGGTAAGATGTGGCAAAACGAGTTAAGTGTGGTTTTATCAATTCTCTTCCTTTTGTGAAGTGTTGTAGTAGAGAAATGAGATAAGTCATAGAATATATATATGTTGTAATTATTCTAGCCTTAGAAATTGTCTCTTAATGAATAAGGATCTTCTTTTCAAAGTCTTCTAGCATCAACTCGATACAGTGTGTGACACAGTATCTGGTACAATCCTAACTTCTTTGTTATGAATAATGTACCAATAGCTTTTTAGTTTATTGTGTTGTCCATCACAACTTGGACAACATTCTCTTTGCCAACATCTTCAACAATTTCATCTATCATCTCAAATATCTTCTATGTTGTTTTTGATATAGCAGATGCACCAATATACTTCAAAAACATTATTCCTATTGAATTGTTCACCAAAAAAATTAGTATTGTCCTCGTCCATTTGTTTGTCCAGTCATCAATCATTATAGTGCATCTCGGTTTCTTCCATATAGTTTTATGTGCTTCCAAAGATTTTTTTGTACTCTCAATTTTTTCTTTCAAATATTTTACTCTAATGTCATGATATGAAGGCTTTTTAATTCTTGGGCCATGTTTTGCAATAAACTCAATTATCTTAACAAATGCTTCAGTCCTTACCATGTTCTTTATATGCAACCTTTTTGTCATCCTTCTTGAATGTTATTAATTTTGGATTGTGTTGTGGTTGTTTCCCTCCTAAAAATATTGAGTTGTCACCTTCGGTCTTTTTCCTTTTTTTCACCAACTTCAACACCCTCCTCATTCTCCTCATCCATTCCAAAGCTTGATTTCTTCATCATTTTTTTTTTTTTTGCAAATTAAAAACAATATTCCACATCTCTTTTTTCACTTCCTCACTGATGCTCGCGCAAGATACAACAACATCCTTTTGTGTTCTGGCTAAATGATGCTTTAACCGGTAAACACTTTTTGGTTAATACCTTCTTACAGTATTTACATTGAATTCTTTTTTTTATCTCCATCAACAACAATGCCATGATTCCAGGACCTTTGGTCGCGATGGTTCGTGCGACATTGAGAATGGTAACTCTTCAATTTTTTTGTTTAGCAATATTGTAACTCTTCATGTATTTGAGCGATAAAAATTAGGTTTTATGGGCTTAGGGTTCAGAAGCACAAAAAAAAAAAACAAAAAAAAACACAAAAGTCAAGGCCAAACAAACATTGAAAGTTGACCCCAAAAAATTGACTTAAAACAAAAATTTCGTCTTTCGTTCTTTTTTTCTATTCAATTCTTTTCCTCACTTCATCTTTTCTTTTCACCTCAAAACAAATAGAGGGGTTATGTTGTGTCATTGCAGATATTATTTTCGTAGTAGGACACATTTACAGTTTTGCAATTTCCACTATTCATGGTTTCCATCTGGATACTATTATATGCTTATTTTTTATTTTATTTTTTTAAATATGAGAACTTGTTTATTGATAGAAATTATTCAGTGGCCAGTAGCAAAGAACATGATAAATATGGGGCACAAAAGTTTGTAGCCGTTGCATCATATAAATAATTTTGATAATGCCATGAGTTCCTTTTTTTAACTCCATTATCTCTTCTCTCTTCAAAAATGGCACTCTCTAACAAAAGAACATTATTCTTTTCTCTCTTACTACAAGATACTTAAAAAAAAAGGATACATTGCATGATCAGAATAATTTATATTATTTGGCTACAATTTTTTTTAACTATACCTGTGGCTCCATAATGGGAGAGATGGTCATTTTTGCAGTTTCTTTAGATAATTTAGTGCATGTTTGGTATTTATTTATTGTGAAACAAAATAAGGGCTTCTTTCAGTTGTTTTTGTTTTTAAATGACTTGTTTTACATAAAACTGTTTTAGGAATCAGGTTAAAAACAAAAACTGGAAAGTGAATCAAACGAGTCCTAATTGTTTACTTTTTAAAGTTCTTTTGAAAAGTGGGTAAAAGTAATTGATTATTTATTTATCAAAATTCTGATTCACAGAAGATAAGAAAGGAAATCTATGCTATACATTACACACAAAGTTGCATATAAACAAGTAATATGTTGTAAAATCACCATATGTTTTTAGGAAATTATTATTAATTAATTATTTATTTTTATTTAAATTTGATTGATTTTTTAAATTTTCAATATATTATTTTTATAATTAATTTTTTTATTTTTATTTGTACATGTAAGTTTAAATATTATGAATTAATTTAAAAAATAAAAATGTGTAAAAAAAGAATTTACTTAATAAAGACTTATTGAAATAAATCTACAATATTATTATCTAAATTTAAAACTAAGAATAGTTTTAAATCATATCATCAATTATTTTAAAATCTTTAATTTTATTATAATTTAAAATATTTTATATTAAAAATTAATTTAATTTTGTATCATATTAATTTATTATATTTTAAATATAATATAAAAGAGTCCTTGACTTCGTGAGATAGAGACATTAATTTTGATGTTTTTTTTATCTGTAAGAATAAAAGATACATATAAATTTTTTTATAACAATTCAAATATCTTACTCAACTAATTGAGTTAAATTTTCTTAATAATTTTGATATTTGTAAATATAGATAACTTTTTTTATATAGTTTTAATATTTAGTTGTCTCACTAACTAAAATATAACATATTTTATTATTTATTTGATTTAATTATGTTTTTAATGTTTGTAATTTGAGATAAACTTGATTTTGATATTTAAATTTATAAAAAAATCATTTTAGTGCATCAAATTAAAAAAAATTCTTTAAATAGTAAATTTAAAAGATTACAATCATTTTTTACAAATTGAAAGAACTAAAATAATATTTTTAAATTTGGAAAATTAAAATTGGATTAATTCAAAATTTAAAAAATTAAAAATATAATTAAGTCTATTTATTTTTAAACACATAATAATGCATATAAGTCGTTTTAAAACATATTCAAAGACAAATGTGACTTGTACAAATGCATAAATAACATACTAGTTTACATAGAAAATTAATCATATTAATAAAAAATAAAATTTCTGTAATAAAAATTATTTATTTCAAATAAAATTTTTAAATAATTATATTTTAATTTTTAAATTAGAATAAATTTTGTTTTATATTTTTAATTTTTTAATATTATTAATAATTTATGTGAATAAGATAATCACATAAAGAGATGATAAAAAAAATATGCATGAATATTTAAAAATTAACAACAAATAGAAAATGAATATTTTAAACGGATATCTACAAGTGACAAGTAAGAATATTTTTACTATCTATTTGTTAATGAGACAAGGATATGTATCATGATATTAGTACTTGTAGATATTTATTAATATTAAAATACTTACATAATATATATATATATATATATATATATATATGAACTCATAATCTTTTTTTTTATAATCAAATATTATACAAAAAAATATGAATATAATTTAATGATTTAAATAAATAGTATAATATCAAAAGATAAATGTTATTAAAGTAAATTATATTTATAATTTATAAAAATAAATAAAAATAATGTCAACTTTTAATGCATACATTTTTTTTTATTTTCAATATTTAAACATTTGACAGTAGGTAAGATTTGGATAGGATACTATAGTTCATGTTTTCATACTTGTATTTGAAAAAAAAAAAATACTCATATCTATCTTTATACTAATGTAGTAATTTTAATTCTCATTCCATAATCAATGGGTACCTATATATCCATATCCACATCTACTGTTCATGTTTTAATCTATGTATAAAATTAATAAATCAACAAAAAAACTATTAATTAAAAAAATTATATATCTAAATAGAAAACTCACTTATAAATCATTTAAACATACACTTATGTGATTAATTTGCATGAAAAATAACCAATTATTTTAAAACAATATCATAATTAATTTATAAATTTAATCTATATAATAATACAATTTATAAAATTAATTCATAGCAAAATAATAATTAGCCTAATTTGACATGCACTCTTTTAAATTACAAAGTATTATGACTTACAAGTTAAATCTTTTGTTATTATATACTACTTGCTAAACATGTTTCAACATCCTATTTATACAATAATTTGTTCCAATTGATTTTCTCTAATTTGCTTTCATAGTAGATACATTTTTCTTGTTATCTTTTTTTTTTACTCAATCAATTTTCATGGATAGGTGATAATTCATGACTATGCACAACAATGTAAAGCAATTCAAGCTTCTTTGTATATGTATTTCAAGCATTAAGTCTTTGGATTTTAATATTATATATTAATTAAAATAATAATTAATTAAGTATAATAAGATCGGAAGAGCA
>JAMLFT010001684.1:0-29257 GCA_026544285.1 Pachyrhizus erosus
ATAAAATATTAAATTCATTTAATAAAAATTATTAGATAATTTAGTTTTTGAGATTACAAACGAATCATTTTAATCTTAGAATTGTTAAGCAATGATCATTTTAATGTTTATAATTATGATCTCAAGAACTAAAGCGAATGTCATTTTCTAACATTAAGAATCGAAATAACCCTAATTTAGTAATTTTAAGAATTAAAATGATATTTTTTTATAATTTTATAGACTAAATTAATCAATATTTATAATTTTAGAAACTAATTTAGTGTACTAATCAAAATCAAATGTAAGAAGGTTTTAGTGCATCTCACTGAGGCACTACCGACAGTTGTGGACCAATTTGTGTCATAATGACAAGATTCCTATTTTTTCTGGAAAACAATTCCTTGATTGTTCCCGTCTGACAAAGTGGTCTCAGAAAAAGTATAAAGCAAACTGATTAAAAGCTTAGAGGCCAATTGGACGTTTCCCGTGCAAACAACGTAAATACCTTTGATATGGGTTGAAATTATTACAATCTCATTTAACATTTGAATGAGATAAATCTCAAATAATTGACAACAACTAAACACTTTAGACGGTTTTATTATAATAGGAACAAATTATATTAGAATATCCTATATATTACATAAATTATATTTAATTTTTTATTCTTTATTATTATTTTACTAATTTTTTTAATATTCAAAATATTATATTTACACATTCTTATATATTATATTAACTTCTCTTAATATTTAAAAACTATTACAATAACATCCTTTCGTATATTACACCACGACGGTGCTAATTCGTATGAAAAATAACAGTACAAATTTGCACGAATTAAAAAAATAGCCAATCAGATTATTACTTAACAATTCAGTTAGAAAAGAGAATAAAAATCACATTCAATACATTTGCAACACTTAAGATTTGTATAATTTCACATGATATTTTGTATAATTTCTGCTGCCATTGTGTTAAAAAGCTCGTCAAGATGAAATCTAAAATTCTCCGTGGTATTAAAGGTATTATTAATCAACATTGTTCCATATCTGTATAGGTTAAGATATATATATATATATCGTAGTATTCAATTGGAGGATTTCTTTACATTGACCGTTCCAAATATCTTTACAGTCTTAAACTTCTAATGACAGCTTAAATTTTTCCAAGAATGATTGAATAAAGATTAAATTCACGTTCAACATCTAACTTTATTCCCATGGCACAAATACATATTTCATTCGACAACTTAGGAAACTCAAGATATTTTCCTAATCAATCCACATTTCCCCATTTGTAGTCTGAATTGTGACCTTGGTACTCTGTAGGCTTAGCCCTTCACTGTGTTTCTTCATTTCCTGAGACCTGACAAACTCTTCAATTCTTGCTTTCAGCTCATCATTGGGAATCAACATATCCGCAGTAAGATGAGAACGGTTGAACGGGTCAGTCTGCACAAACAAACAAACAGAAAAGCATAAACCAATCAACTTCTTATCTACATAAACATCAGTAATGAGGAACAAAAGGTCAAAGGTAACACTCACACTATCACTAAGAAGATGCCTCTGAATGACAGGACGATCAACAGTGATCCTTGAAGAAGGCAAGATAACTGGATCCTTCATCAAAGTGTACTGCAATATAAAAAAGGGCCAATGTATGGTGTATCAGAATTAGCCCACATCTTTTATTCACCACAGCTTATAAAGAGTCTCGAGAGCTATCGGAAAAAAGAAAGCAATTTTTCACTAAAAATAATGAAAAGTAATCACGCATCTAGTCGCTACCAAATTTTACACTTGCATATCAATTATGAGTGATACCCCCACCTCCACTCAAGAAAAACACATGAACAATGAAAAACGGAAAACATACTTGAATTGGATCAAGGAATTCATCTGGTATCTCCCCTAGAGTAGCTTCAGCATCCATGGCTTCTGAAGCAGCTACTTTAGCTTTAGCACCAAGTTGAATAAATTCCTGTCTAATTCTGTCATCCTCACCAATTCTCTGAAGGACATCTGCTGCAGCACTAAACAACTGCAGCGACTTACCAGTAAGATTGCATTTGCTTATGGTAATATAGACAATAAAAATTCTTGAGAACAATATGCAGTATATCAAAAGTCCCATAAAACTTGCCTGATCATTGTATGATCGACCATCCTTTGAGATGGCAGCTGGGAAGATGGAATTCGAGTCACCCCTAGCTAGATGAACATATATGTGCACAATCTGCAAACCAATAAATTTAAGTCAGTAGTTTGCTATGAAAAATAAAGTTTATAATATATTTGTGTCATATATATTTTGCCATGTAATATAAATGAGATAAAAGATTCTGGTCCCAACCTCCTCCCATCCCTCTTCCCAAAAAACTAATCACACCATTAATATTTAATATAAATAAATAATAAAATAATAAAGAACAAAAGGGTTTTGATATTTTGCAAGCCTAGAGCAACAACTCATCATGAAATGATTCAACCAAGTTACTAGTGTAGGCAAAAGTTTCAGAATAACATTGTATACACAAGAAAGTAAAGTAGAGCCACCATAGGACAGAAGATTCTGGTAACAGAAAAAAGTGAAACTAGGATTATTTTGCTAATTTATTTATGAGAGAGCAAACAATCCATTATGAAATGACTCAACCAAATTACTATTGAGATAATTTTGTTAACTAGAAATTAAGCATGCAAAGCAACAAGGAATTCACATGAGATTAACAAGGTGCATAACAGTATAACATAACACACAATAAAGATGGAGTATAATGCCACCTTTTTGTGCCTTTGGATTAAGCCACCTTTTTGTTACATAATAGAATATTGGCTTAAAATATTTTAAAAAAAATTGTTAGTCTTGGTCCTCATAAATTTGAAGATTTTTTAAAATAGTCCTTGTCCACCTTTAATGATGACATACATGCATCTAGACATGTCACTTCATCGGACATTTGAGGTGACATGCTTACATGTATGTCACATCATCAGCAAATGTTGATAAAAACCATTTTAAATTTTTTGTTGAAGATAAAGAAAATAGAAAAATACATTGACTAAACATGTGTCTGAATACACTATGGATACGAGTTTTTATAGACTTAAGGAAATAATTACAATTATTTAGAAGATATATGGTTTTCTCTAAATCAAAGATAATGTATCAATATACTATATTTATTACAATCATGATATGATTTATTTGCTGATATTCAACACTTCCCCCTCAAGCTGGAACATACAAGTCATATGTGCTAAGCTTGCTACAAATATGACCAATCTTTGGTCCCCTTAAGGACTTAGTGAAAGTATCTGTCAAATGTTCACAAGAGTTGACGAAGCTCATAGTAATATCTCCAAATTCAATTTTTTTATTATGAAATGACAATCAACTTCAATATGTTTGGTCTTTTGATAGAAGACAGGATTAGAAGCAATATGTAAGACACCCTGATTGTCACATATGAGAATCATTAGTGAATTCTCCTCAAATTTGAATTCTTTGAGCAGCTGCTTTAGCCATATAAATTCACAAGTTACTAAAGTCATGACCTTGTATTCTACTTTAACACTTGATCTTGCTACAACAGTCTGCTTCTTGCTTTTTCAAGATACCAAGTTGCCACCAAATAAAACACAATATCCTAATATAGAACATCTATCATTGGGTGAGTTGGTCCAGTCAACAGCGTTCAGTCAACATCAAAATATCCAACAATTTGGGTATATCCCTTATCATTATAAATGAGACCCTTGCCAGGAGCATTCTTAATATATTTCAGGATACGAATGGTTGAGTTCAATGTTCTTGGCAAGGTGAGTATAGAAATTGACTTACTACACTCATGGCAAATGCAATGTCTGAACATGTTATAGTGAGATAATTTAGCTTCTCAACCAACCTCTTGTATCTCCTAGGATCTGAGAAAAACTCCCCTCGAGATAACAATTTGACACTTGAATTCATAGGTGTGCCCATTGACTTAGCATTTAATAGGTTAGTTTCTTCGAGAATGTCTAGGGCATATTTCCTTTGTGAAATGACCAAACCATCTTTAAATGGAGTAACTTCAATACCAAGAAAATATCAAAACTTATCAAGGTCTTTGGTATGGAATTGACGAGCTAGGTATTGTTTCACATGAATAATGCCAGCTTGATCACTACCTATGAAAACAATGTCATCTACATAAATAATAAGATAGATGCATCCTCAAGGAGAATGACAATAAAAGACAAAATGATCAATTTCACTACACACCAATCCCAAAATGCTGTACCACAATCTGAAAGCGACCAAACTAAGCACGAGAAGATTGTTTAAGCCCATATAGAGACCTACAAAGTCGACAAACCATGTTAGATGACTCCCCCTAAGCAACAAACCCAAGTGGTTGCTTCATATAAACTTCCTCATCAAGGTCACAATGAAGGAAAACATTTTTAATATCTAGTTGAAATAGGGCCAATGACGAATGACAACTATCAAAAAGAGGAGATTAACAAAAGCCATTTTGGCAACGAAAGAGGTGGTGTCAGTGTAGTCCTTTTTGCTACCGAACGGGCTTTATGTCAATCAATGGTGTCGTTAGGGCCCAACTTTAAGGGTGTATAGCCAACAACACCCAATAGTGGTCTTGTTAGCAAGAAAATGGACTAACTCCCGATTACTATTGCTTTGGAGAACACACATATCGTCAATCATTGTTTATCTGCACTCTAGATGTGATAATGCTTCACCTAGAAAATTGGGAATAGTAATAAAAAACAAGGAAGACTGACAAGTACAATGTCTAGGGGTTACAGGAAGAACATATGCCATTATGAAGAGCGATAGGCCAGCTAAGGTTAGTGGGCGGGTTTAGAGCTAGTGCACAAGATGGCGTCGGAGAAGATTCAAGCATGGACTCTACTATGTCATCAATCATTGGATGAGAAGTCAATAAAGGCATGTCTGGCGGTTGTGGGCGGCGCTGATACACCTGAAGAGGTTGTGGAGGTGCCAGAGGATCAACCTAGGTTGTACTAAAGTCATTTGGTGGTGCAAGAGGAAAAGGAACAAGTGTACTAGATGGAACAAGACTTCATAAATCAAGATTAGAGTTGATAGACTCAAAGTATGGACAAATTCAAAGGAGACATCAACAGAGACAAAGTACCTGTTAAGATCAGAAGAAAAACAACAATAGCTGTTTTGAGAGTGATGATAACCCAAGAAGACACATTTGAAGGAGTAAGATAAGTGCTTGTCATGACCAAGAGTTAAATTGTGATCAAAGCAACTAAGCCATAAACTTATCTTGGATGCCCAAGTGGAGTAGTTTGACTTATCCATCTTCTCAATAGTCAATGGAAGGTTGGAGAAGATGGGATAATCTATCTTAGGTGAGGACTGGTATAGGAAGCCATGGGAATCCGCATACAAAACCTACAAACAAAGAGAAGAGAGAGAAAGATAAGTAGATTTGGAACCAAACTAGCTTAGATCAAGTTGAAGCTACAAGGGTAAGGTCGCAAGGAGGTGGCGACTGGGACGCAAGGAGGTCATAGGCCAATTGTTGTCGAACACACCACCACGTGTCAGTGGTTGGCACTATTTGGCAGATAAAGAACATGCGCGTGAGGGCATGTGGGTGAGCAGCTGAAGTTGCAACTTCAAGCATCGAGTAGATCAACGAAATACACTTTGGATGATGGGGTCAGTGGTCAAAAACATCATTGAAAAGTCATTGTCGGTGTCCTCGATAATGGCCAAAAAACTTGTCGAAAAACAAGAACAAGGTTGTTGGAGATGGATCAGCATAGAGGGAAGTGAATTGGAGAAGAAACACAAATCACAAAAAAAAATTTATCTCCGAGGACAATAGATCCACCAGATAGACACGGTTTTCAATAGGCTCTAGATATCATGTTGTAGATAAAAAAATAGAGAAATACATTGACTGAAAACCGTGTCTAAATACACCATGAATATGAGTTTATATAGGCTTAAGGAAATTATTACAATTATACAGAGGATATATGGTTTCCTTTAAATCATATACTATATTTATTACAATCATGATATGATCTATTTCCTAATATTCAACAATTTTAAAATTTATGATGATCGAAACCAACAAAAAGAAAAACGTTGGAGGACTAAGTCTAAAACTAAAATTGCTCGTATTTATAGAGACTAAACATTATTTATCCTAGAATAGAATGTTAGACAGTCTCTCCTTCATACTATCTTCCTCTATACCAAAAATCTCATAATATTAACGAGAATGATGGAAACAAATACAAACACACAATGACACAATAGCAAGTCAAACTTAAATAGGAAATTTTCTCATTTCATTTATTGACTTCCATTTTTCCTTTTCAAGAAAGACTGGTGCATATTCTGCAATCAGAACCCATTCATCATATATCGTCATGGTCATAGACCAACTCTTAAGTGCATACATAGGTAGAAGGAAGCCTACGATGTGTTTTATATCTATAATAATGTGGGCACATAACCTTCATGCACAAGATCCCTCTGGTCTTAAAGCATGTAGACAATACATAAGCCCACTTACCTTGCACCGAAAGGAGTAAATACCAATTCTAGTCCTTCAAAGATACAAGTGTCATTAAATTGGTCTTCCAAAATGAATACATCAAAATGGCCTTTAAATGTCAACTTTTTGTCAAATCCATCAATGACAATACTTGACATCAAATGGACCAATTTAAAGACCCAATTGATTTCAAAAATTGACAATGAAGAATGATTTTGAATTATTTATTATCGAAGGACCAGAGTACAGATAAGACTTGCATCTTTGGAGAACCAATGTTGACAGGTAATGAAGAATAAGACCATGGGAGGTCGAGTAGTAAAATTGAATTCCTACTAACCACTAGGTCATAGAGATTCTAACACCATGTTAAGAACCAACTTTCTAAAAAAACTAAAGCTGTTGGTCAGCAACATTTTTAGAATTAATCCTATTGTAGTCATGTTTGACTTTGAGACTAGATTGCAAAAGAATAGCATATCACCTCTCCTGTCATAATTATTCACTACTAAAAAAAATCACTTTCAATAATTTTGAAATATAGTTGATGCCAACCTGTTTTAGCAACTGTTTTGGACGAAATTCATATTTCTCAGGATCCTTCAGACTAAGCGATTTTCTTTGAGGACCCACCAATTGCAGCAGAAAGTAATTGAGCATGCTAGCCACTCTTTCAACCTTGAAAATGTGGAAAAATAAGATTAAACTCAGGGAGAATAACAAATTTGCAAAGGAAGATCATAGTTCAGCCACAAACTATTTTATGAGATGACAAGATGTAAAACATGCCATGATTTCAAAGAGAGAATAAATACCATCTCAGGAAGTAGGAATGGAGCAGTAATCTGCTCTGAAGTAAATGCAAGCATACTGACATCTTCATTTGCCAACTTCATATCTATCCGAATAATCTACAAAAATATCCAGCATTAAATGTTTTATTAAATGATTTTAAAAACAGGCGCAGATACCTAATTTTATATTGAAACAAAAAGCCAACAGACATTTTCTTGAGAATGGAATAGCCGGGTCCTTTCCTGCCTCTCTTGAACTGGTCGTCGCTCCCACTCAGCTGTATTTGACATCTCAGCCTCCAATTCTTTTAGCTCAAGAATTTTGTTCAGACTTTCATCAAGAAGATAAATACTATCATTAATCAAAAAGTTTAAGAAATTCAGATAGACACCCTTTTCCTCCTCTTTAGCAATCTGGAAAAAAAAATTCATAAAAATTAGATACAGTTGAGCATGTGTGAGATAAAATAATCAAATATATTTCATACATTACCTGTCTCCAGGCATTACGATGACTAGGGACTTGCCACAAGTATTCGAGGAGTTCAGCAATATTATGGCGAATGTTAAATTTGTCATAGAACTGTAATGGACAGGTGAAATTAAGACAATTAGCTAGGTCTTGCATTCAACAACCCAGAAAGGCTAATGGTTTCAAATACTGAAACTCATGGAATGTAATACGCATATCAATATATAAATATGTGTTAATTTAGGAAACCATAATTGGGGCATTATATTAAGAGCTATATAAAAAATTGGTGACTCAGTTTGAAATACAATTTGCAAGTTCCTCTTACATTGCTCCAATCAATCATATTCATAGTATTATAATAAAATATTTATTGATCCAACTTAAGTCATCATTCAGTAAACAGAACCACTAACATGGACCACCTTTTTGCTTGAGTTACAAGAAAATCAAGAGAGGAGGTGATTTCCAAACAATTCAATTATATTCCTCATATTAATCTAGAAATTGACAGTATTAGGGGGAAAAAAGGTTGGTCATGCCACCAACAGTCTTAACATGCAGACTAACCTGTGTGTGAGAACCAGTGAACTCAATGTCAACATAAAGTTTCAGAAGATTCCTCACAAGATACTCAAGAGAGAGTTGGTGGCCTTCAAATAGAGTGGCTGTAGCAGTTGAGCCGCTGCAGAGAGGGAATAGGTCAGGGGGAACACATATACTCAATTATATGGCTTTAAGACAAATTTTCGCAATATAATATAAGCAAATTTTCCAACTTCACAGAGAAGAAAGACACCAATTACCTCCTACGGGGCATCCAGCAGTTCAAAACTTCAACCATCTTTGCTCTCAGGTATGGGTTTTTGATAAATTCAGGGCTGGCCATGAACATAATTATGAAGTTCATAAATTCATCCTGCAGAGCAAAATAAAAGCATTATCTTGCATAAGAATTTGGGAGAGAAAGGATTAATTCAAGAAAAAACTCTTTTGAGGTGAAGTCTACCAGCACAACTCCATCCAAGGCCTTTGGAATCCGAGAAGCAAATATTAAAAGTTCCATGGCATCTTCCACAAAATGTTCAGGCATGGTAGCAAATTCCATTGGGCAAGTTGTTGGTAGAGGCATCTTAAATCCACCCACCAAGCCAACCAACCAAACAATCATCAAGCGGTAGAAGGAAAGTGCATTTTGAATAAGTGTGTTATCCTGAGGAAAAAAATGTCAAGCCAATAATTCAAATTGAGAAGATTGAAAATTTGAAACTTATAAGCTAGAAGGAACACTTAAAAAAGTAACACGAACTTGTATACATCATATGATTGATGAATCAAGTGTCAAATTTCAGTGAACATTTAATTTAGAAGAACATAATCTTAAGGTAAAATAGATATGCTTATCCTTTTGAGAGATGACACAAATGAAACTTCTCTTTACTATGAAACCAAGAAAGACAGATATTTCTAAATAGTAACCGTGTAATGTCGTATCCATATCAGATGTCAGGCACTAGATGAACACGTCAAATACATTTATTGCATCTTCATAATTATTTTAGTTTTATTTTCTGAACTTTAATACCGATCCAGATTGGAATACCACAATAATTTGATAAATTTTAGCATTGTATTGTGTTTATAACAACTCGTGATCATTTATAAAACATGATTTTTCTCTTGTGAATTACAATTTTTATATTATGTTAACTTTATACATTGTATTTATACAATGGTACATATGTTGTGTCTTCTAACTTTTTAAATTTTCTATATCCCTATGTACGTGTTATATTGTATCCCTGTCCCCTGTCATATCAATTCTACCTAGCTAAGAAATAAAAAACACCTTTAAGCTCCATCAATCGCCAAATTTCACAAAAGAAAATTAAGAAAAGGGACACTACTGAAAGGAAAAGTAGAAGGAGAATACTACACTTATATATAGCAAAGGTCTATGTACATCCTGTAGTACAAAGTTTAGTGCACGAGTCCAGCTAGAGAAAACTACGATTTGCAGTACACTGTACACTCCCCCCTCAATACAGAGCATATAAATCATGTGTGCTGCTTGTTATAAATGTAGCTAATTCGAGAACCCTCGAGTCAATGACAGACTTCAGTAAATACATGTGCTACAAAATCATTCAAGTTGACAACTAGTAAAATTACAACAAAGCAAAAATCTCCTCTCTGCATGAAGCGACAACAATCTATCAGTGCTTGGTTCTCCTACTCCCAGAAAAGAAAAAGACCGATCTGGATATAATATACAAGGCCATTTGATTGTCATTTGTTTTACTAGACAGCTGAAAAAGAGAAGTCACAGCCAAACAATAATAGAAAAAGGTACAAAGCAGGATAATAGAATGTACCACTACCATTGCTACAGAAACTATAAAGCCAATCAAGGTAATTGATTTACTCAACCCCTCCCCCAAAACACACACACAATACAAGCACAGAAACAACTTAATTTATTTTCATGTATATGCATGTGCCAACATAGATAAGAAACTTCAAAGCGGGTTAAAAGGACCTACCCTCAATATCTGAGCTTCATAACATAGTTTTTCCTGTGAGTACAATTCCATTTCTTTCTCCAGTCGATTTATATCTAATTCTGCCTGAGGAGTGGGTGACCGCTCCTGCATGGCTTTAAGTGTGGAGAGAGCATCTTCACACCTAGAAATATCCTGTATATAATATGACTCCAGTGTTTATATTTTACATAACTTTAGAGGAAATCATTCAAAGCAGATAAAAATAAGGCAGCAATAATAGTTAGCCCCCATAAAATAATTCTAACGACTTTTAATTCTACCCAAACATACAATTGATTACCTGAACTAAGTGTTTGAAGTCAGAAAATGCTTTTAAAAGGCCTAAGTTGAGCACTCTTGCGGTCATAAAGAAGCATTCGCAAATAAATGAATATTTCGTCTTTTCAGCACGTGCAGAATTTTCATTTGAGAGCTCACCAGCATTATTATTACCAGAACTACTGGCCTCTTGGGATTGTTGCAAGCGTTTCTGATCATCATTATGTTGACTGGTTGCCCCAGCCTTAGCTGGGTTTTTACTATTAAGCCATTCAGCAACTTCTTCTGATGATGCATGAAGTGCAGTCAACCCACTAAAACAGAATCATGACCAAAAGTTACCTATAGGGAGATACAAAAAAATTTCATGAGAACTTTATATTTACAACACAAAGCCCTCACCTTAGCTTCAAGCGGTTTGAGTGGTGCACATATTTTGCATCAATTTTATCCCTTTTTGTTAAATTTGCATCTAAAAATGGCTCACATAGACGAAGCATGACAGCACTGAGATTTACAAACGTGCCTGAACTTGCACAAGTAATAGGGTCAACCTGTTTTTAAGAAGAAAAAAAATGTCACACATATTCTCATAAGACGTATAACAAAGAACAGGTATACGTTAAAAATAAAATAAAATAAACTCTAGCATGAATATGATAACAAGGAATTTATATTAAAGAATTTATCTTGTTTGTTGTGCCACTACACTTTGACCAAAAAAATGAAGATAACAAAGAAATTTACCTGTATATGAGCCCTGGATGCATTTATATTGATCACCTCTGCAAGATACTCAAGTACATTTTCACGAGTATCTGTACTTTTAAGGAGGATGAGCAGTACTTCAGCTAGACCATCGTATAAGTTGTTCATGACAGTTTTGATAGTGGAAAATGAAGATAACAAATCAGCTGGTCGCCTAGTTGATGCATCAGAAAAACACTGTGGCCTGGATTTTAAGCAGGAGAAAAAAAGTTGTTAAAAAGGGAGCCTGATTAAATAATAAACATTAAAGTATCCCATCCAAATAAGTCTCACAACTAGGATTCATATGGTAAACATATAGGATTCACAAGGTAAACATATACACATCATTAGGGAAACAATAAGCAAGAAGTGGAACAAGAATATAGGGTAGCAAATAAACAACAACTGAGCCTTTTCTCATTAAGTGGAGTTGGCTACATGAATCAAAGGACGCCATAATGTTCAGTCATAAATCATATCAATAGATAAATTCTTGACCCACTTCCTAATTATTTTACCTGTATTTATTCTTAGTCTCCCCTTGTCTCTGACAACTGGACTACCTTCCATCTAATCTACTCTAGATACTTTGGCTTCTACAAATCTTCTCAACACATACCCAAACCACCTAAGGCAAGACAACACTATCTTTTCTGCAATAAGTGGCACCCCAACTTTTTGCCCAATGCATTCACTCCTAATCATATCTTGTCTAATAAGTTCATTCATCAAATACAACATTATCATGTCTACTATTATGCATTTATTCTTTTGTTGGCTTTTTACTGCCTGACATTCAATTCCGTACAACATTTCAAGTCTTACAAAAAATGGTAAATTTTCAAACAATAATTAGCTATAGACCAATAATTTGCTGAAGGACCAACATACGGTCCCACAGACGATTTGTTTCTATTCTATGAACCCAAATGATAGAATCAATAAGCACTCCAAAATTATACTCTAACCGAGTGTGCTTAACTAATCCGGTATACTCTAACCAAGTTTCCAAAAATGAAACCAACCAGTCAAATGTAATACTACTCTATTCAGCTCCTCTCACCAATGCAGACAATGAGAAAAGCAATACCACTAAAAAACCATCAACACTTAAATTTCAAACAAACTAAATCCACAATCTCAAGCTCACCCAACATCAGGCTGGCCCTTGAAAAACGCTTGATCAGGAAGAGCACTGATATGAAAAAAGGGACCCAAAATGCTGGTCATCTCAATAGCACGGCCATTCATATAAACCCCTTTGGGAATCCACCACTCGTGATTCACAAGCGACTTGGCACCAACGGGAAACCTAACCAAATACAACAAAGCCCTCAGAGAGTCCTGGAAGTTCCCAAGAGCAGACACCTTCATCACACTCCCTCTCAACTCCTCATACAACCCCTTCAGAATCCGGTCCAAGCTATCAAAATCCGGGTCCCTGAAAAACTCTTCCAGAAACCCCGGCGGACTCTTGGACCCTCCGCCGCTGCCACCGCCGAATACGTTCCCGCCATCGACCTCGGAGAAAATCAGCGGCAGCAACGGCGAATTGGCGCCGGAATTCGCAGAATTCCGGCTCGGAAAGAGCTCGGGATTAGCCAAATGAATCCGGCAGTAGTTAACGCAGAGCTTTTTGGCCTGCCTCACCACCGCCTCCATCTCCGAGCGCAAGCTTTTGTCCTTCATGTTCGCGATTTTCTTCCCCTCCTCGTGCGCGCGGTGGTAGCAGCCGACGAGGTACTGAAAGGGTGATTCATCTCCGGAGGCGGCGATTTCGCTGGAGAGACGGTCAATTAAAACCCTCTCCATGCAATCGCGCGAGAGGCGAAGCTCTTTTCCCTCGCTGAGAATCTCCGCGGCGGTTAGCTCCAAATACACGATTCTCGAATCGGTGGTGTTGGTGGTGGCGATTTCGGTGATGGAGACGAGGAAGATTTTGCGGATGATGATGTCTTCCACTTCCTGAGGAGTGCGTTGGGGTTTCGCCGCCGCCATGGATGGAAGCTATGAGGGTGATCGAATTATAATTGGAATTGGAATTGTTTGTGTTTTGGGGTATGGAGGGAATTTGGTTTTTGTTTTGTGGAGGAAGAAACGGAAAGTGAAGAGGGAAAAGGATCTTACTGTTGTTGAGTGAGAGTGAAAGGGAAGGGTTCAGGGTTGGGAGTGGAACATTTTGGTTTGGTTTTGGAGAGGGAGAGAAGAGAACACAAAAGGTTCTACTGAGGGGAAACTGAGGGAGACTTGGATTGGGAACGAGGAATACTCTCGGGAGAGTTACAAACGACGTAGTTTCGTCAACCTCTTTTCTTTTTTTCTTTTTTTCATTGAGCTTTTTGATTAATTTGGCATAAATTTAAAACATATTTATGGAAAAACAAATTTGAGAGATCAAACTAGATCCGTTGCTACTTATAATAAATATTAAAATTTCATATTAAATAAATATTTTTAAACATAAAAATCATATTTTAAATTTATGATAAATAATTTATATTGTGAGATAATGTTATTTTTTAAATATTAAATTTTTTTTAGAATAATATTAAAATTCAATTTAAAAATATGAATGGAAATAATAAATAAAAAATAAAAAATATTAAAAAATATATGTAAAAATACTTTTGTTGAACAAAAACTTCTAAAAATATTATAGTTAAATAATAGTTCCAAAACACTTTTATTTAAAATTATTCACATTGGATTTTTGTTTTTAAAAGATTCACTTTATTTTCAATCACATAAAATAAAATATGTTGTTATTTTTATTTTTTCTCTCATTCAAACATAGCATTAACTATCTTATCTCATTTATAATTGTCGAAAATGAGTGATATATTACTTAAATTCAACCGTTGTTTTTGCAGGCATTTGACTTTGCAAGGTTTTTCACTTTTTTTCCTGCTCAGGTCAATGATGGACAACTTAAGATAAACTCTATCATGATAGATATTCACCTCAATTGATTCTTTGATGTGCATATCTAAAGGATAGACAATGAGTTGATTATATATCAAGGTTTGAGCCTTGATGTTGCCAATCATCTTGATATAAAAAATAGAATGAGAGAATCCAATTGTCCTAAGGTCAAGATGATGAAACTTCAAATTCTTGTCGCAAATGATAAGCTTATGCTCTAGAAAGATATATTTGTCCAAAGTTGTTGTTCTTTGCTTCTTTAAGAGTTGTGTTTTTTGTTGTTTGGAGAGACATTTCTTTTGAGCAACCATAATAAGGTCTTCATTGGTTGCCTGTTTCTTCTTTGCTTCCTCCTTTAGAATTGAGGGTATCAAATGTTGAATAAATCCAAGATGCTTTTTATAAGCAAGTGCCCTTATTAAATATAGGTACAATTTCCTCTAAAAACTTGTACATATCCTTCATTGACTATGCCTCCTTTAGGTAAGGCAAAGTAAGCTTTAAAGGGTCTAAATTCATAGTCATCTTATATTTCCTACTCAGGAATAAGGGACTGCTCAACCTATATATAGTTAAGTCTATCAGTGAACATCTTGAGTCTTCAACTGATAAACAATGTTAAACGTTCTCTTTGACAAAGACAAGACACCACTTATTTTGTACATTCTCTCATCTCTTAACTCCTCTATTAAACACTAAAGCTAAAGAGAGATTGATATTTGATGCAAGTTTATTGTTGGTCAAGATGATGGATTTGATAGTAAGTAGGTTTGTTAAGGGTTTTCTAACAACCTTGTGAATAGTTACATCATAAGGATCAAAATCTAGTGTGAACAAAGGTGTAAAGCTAGGTTGGTCAAGGAACAAAAGGTTGGGAACTTGTATGTTGTTTAGGTGAGAGTATCAATTTAGATCATCAAAGAAATAACATCCAATGAGAATACTTTTGTTATCTTTATCAAACATGGCATTCTCGAATTCATCTGTCACAAAAGAGGTAATTGGTACAATTGTGAAGTGAGGGTGAAAAAATTATTTATGTTGAACTCTAATAGAAATAGGTGTAGGTTCAGGGTCAGTTGCTGGTGGTGTTTGGTTTTCTATTTTTGGTTCAGGTTATGGTGTTTGGGCTTGTGTTTTAGGGAAAGTCTATGTTTTTGGTTAAGATTGGGCAGGTATTTTGAAGGTTGGTTTTGGTCGTTGTTGGATGGATGGACAGATGGGTACATGCATTGGTTTCACCAAATCACTAAGATTTACCTTAGTAGATTGAGACTTATCAATAGTGTGCATGATAAGTCTTGTCTTATTGGCATTTGATCTTCATCAATTGTCTTAGAGTCAAAGTCATCTTATAACATCATCTTCCTCTTCACCAACTTGGACGTTTGAGAGAATGCATTTATTTTGAAATGCTTGGACGTCTATGTGTCCTCAATAGGGTTGGATGCAAATCTTTTGGTAGTTTAGAATGACCTAGTTCTACGGTGAGTCATCTTGTCCTATTCTACCTTGTCTAACTTACTCAAGTCAAAGAATTCAAAAACTTTTTCTTTTACCACATGTGGTTTTAGAACAACTTTCTCTTAATTTTCTTATTGATGTTGATGTTGTTGTAGTTGCTCCACATATTCTTCAAAAATATATAGGTTTTTTACACTTATAACATACAATGAGTATTTTGTCACTAGTCTCTTGGGAAAACTTTTTAGAATAGTTTCTCCATTGAGACCAACCTTTCTTTTTCCACATGGAGTGGATCCTCCTTTATATGAAGGAAATATCATCACATTTAGAGTTTTCCTCCTCACTTTATTCGTTGGTGGATTCATCTGTCACCATAGCCTTGGACGACGAAGGAGATGTCTTATTCTTTTTTTTAGCATTGAGATAAATGAACTTTCCCTTCTTTCCTTCATCTTGGTTTCGCTCAATTTCATGGATCCTTAGAATTCCCACTAGCTCATCTAGTGAGATTTGATTAGATTCTAAAACATCCAGACTATAGTAACTTGAGGTCTACACCTCTTCAATAAGCTTTTAAAATTTTTATCAACATGATCAAAATTCTCATGATGTTTACTTAGAGCTTTTAGTTCATTAATGATCATTTGAAATCTTCCAACCATTGTCTGAATATCTTCATTCTCTTCCATCTTGAACAACTCATATTCTCTCGCAAGCAAACTAAAGTTGTTCCTCTTGACGATGTTAGTTCCTTAATATGTGATAACAAGAGTATCCTATATTTATTTGACACTCTTGAAATCACTTACTTTGGAATACTTTTTTTTTAAAATAGTACATAACAAGGAGTTTCTTGCTTTAAAATTGAGCAAGAATCTGGTCTTTTGATCTTTTGTCCAATCGCTTTTGTAAATATGAATCTTGTTCGCATTATATAGGATGTAGTCTTTGATTTCCACCACATCCATCATGTCAATATGACATAATTCGAATAGGTAATCATCATATTTTTCTAGTAATCACAGTTGACTCCTTTAAACAAATGAGGCATGTTGGTTGTGTATCATCATTCTCCATCTTAGGATTGTTTGTCCCCTACACTGTTAGATGTTCAACCATTAAAGGTGATGTTGTGATTCTAACTAAAGGGTTAGAAACACACTAGAATTGGGGGTTGAATAGTGTGTTTGTGATTTTTAAAGTTTTTTCTCAAACCTTTTTTAAAAATATGTATACAAAGATGAAAAACTATTTTCACAAATATAGAATGTATAAAAACGTAAGATATCAAAGAATACAAAAAATAAGTTTTATACTTGTTCGTTTTGACTTTTGAACTATGTCTAATTCTCTTTCAACTTAAGAAATTCTACTAACAAAAACTTATTACAACACGAGTAATGAATTTGTCACTCATGGTTATAAACACAAGTATTCTCTAAGTTACTTTTGGTTTCCTAGCTCAAGTATTATTTATTGCTACTTTTAGGTACAAAACTTAATCACCTAATTAAGTATTCTTTTAGACTAATCAAAGTTTTCATTTTTAATATTTCAAAAAGATAATTCGTCCGACAATAGACCTAAATAGTTTTCCATCAATTACAACACACAAACAATATTAAAACAAATCTAAAGCTTGCAATTTTTTTTTTTATCAATATTCACCAAACAATCAAGAATTGTTTTTTCAAACATAAAAACTCCAATTTTTTTAAGCTTTCATTTCATACATCGTTGTTCAGTCTTAAGAAATTTTAAATAAATAAAAAATATAAAAGGTAAAGCTTAACTTACCTTGGGTGACTTCAAGTTTGGGTTACTAAAAATGGATGAGAAAAGAGAAAGGTTTAACTCCAAAGGGATTACTTTTTCACCATTACACTACCACATACAAAACAATGGATTTTCTCCAAATTTTTAGATTGTATGGAAGAATGCAAATAAGTGTGGAACTTTATTTCTTTATTTCTTCACCATTACACTACCACACTCACAAGTTTTTTTTATTAGTAAAGCATATAGGAAAATATGGTTTTAAGAATTTCAAGGCTTTTTCCTCATTAAGGCCAAATTAGGCACATACCTTCAAGTATAATCTTCCTTAAGACCTAATCATGAAATCCAACCACATACAACTCATAAATTCATCCAAAAACACATAATTACGTTATTATATTTTTACCAAATCAATCATTCATAATTTAAATTAAATTTAGTTTTTTTACAATTTACTTAAAATGTTTAGTCATACAATAAGAGGAAAACACAATGTTACAAACCTTCAAGTATTATTCATACAATGCAAAAAAGAAAATAAAAATTATGTATATGTGGTGTATATGTCTTGAATATCTCAATACATATATCTTAACACCATAACAATAATCAACAACATGATAAATAACCCAACAAAATAGCAAACCAAATTCTAAACTTACAATAGGAAATATATATATATATATACACACACACACATACAATCATATTTCTAGAATTTATCTCCTATTTATTCTTGGTTTAGTTTATTTAGAAATTAAGAAGAAAATCAGTAAAATAATGTTTAGAGAATAAAGAAAGAAAATAAGATTTTATTAATGAGAATTTAATTTTAAAAAGAATGAAAAATATAAATTTTAAATCCATGAAAGAATAAGAAAGAGAGATAGAAATTTAGAAGGATTAGGAAAAGAATTAGGATAAGATTTTCAGAAATTAAAAATAAATTTTTGTGAATTAAGGAAAAATTAAATAATCATTTTTTTAGATGAAAATTAATAAATTCTTATTAAAATAAATAGATTTTTATGAAAAGAATATTAAATCAGTGGAAGAAAATATAATTAAGATTATAGAATTTTTGAAAGAATTTAAAAATATAAAATAGAATTTATAAAAAATTAAAAACAAAAAATAACAAATATAAATAGAAAAGAAAAAGAATAAAAGAAAAGGAAGAAAGAAGCTGGGAAGGGGTCGAACCAGCGACCTTGAGGAGAGAGAGGAAGCCAATGTTTTTGTCAATTGAGCCACACACGTAGGGTAGCATATAATGGAAATAAAAAGTTCGAATAATAAAAACGTTGAGTAAGATGGGAAAAATAAAACGCAAAGAGAAAAAGGCTTAGAGCCAGGATTTGAAGGCACAACCTTAGGGAGGAGTGAGAAGGGGAGTACAGGGATTTCTATTTGACTGCTAGGTCCATCGCTGTTATTTTTACGAATTAAAATCTAGTTAACCTTTCGTAAAAATGCTTAAACTTCCATGGAAGCACCTTTGTCATCCCTAACCTCGAGCAGATTTTTTTTTAAAATGACCAAAATACTCCTAGGAATATAAAAAGTAGATATTTTTGACCTTTTTGGCCATTTTAATTTGTAGAAAATAGGATAAATACCTTTTTACAATAAACAATATCTAACTTAAAAATTTAGACGTAAGAATCTGAAGAAAATGATTAGAAAAGGTAAATTTTTATAAAATAACCAAAATACCTCTAAGATACAAAAAATGAACATTTGATCATTTCTAGGTCAATCTAATATAAAAAAACATTATCTAAATTATGCTTAGTAATATCAAAAACCTTTCAAAGAAAATTTGGGTTAAAAATAATAGAGAAATGTTTAAAAGTGGGAATATTTCTAAAAACGACCACAATGTTCTTACTTTACAAAAAAAATTCAATTTTTATTCTAACTTGACTTTTGAAACTTAGTAAATTATTCTGAAAGTACTAAAAATCTACATCTAAAATAATTGATGCGTGGTGAAAAGAAAATCCTATAAAACCATATTTTATAAAAATGCCCCTATATTAGAAAATTTTAAATTTTTCACTATTAGAACCTTTTAAACCTAGGAAAAACCAACTTATAACACCTGAATTATTGTATGAATCACTATGAGTTGAAAATGAGGATAAGAATACCTAAAAAACATATTTATGGAAAAATGACGATTTTATCCTACCCTGTTATCTGACTGCAAAATGTGCAATTAATTACTATGGATTAATGAATATGCATTAGAATGTATTGTGTTCATAATATACATGTGATTAGAATGATTCTATTATTTGTGAAAGACAAATATTATTGTTTACTGTTCATCAGTGATAGAAATCCCCCATGAACCCTAGGATAGTGGATGAATTGAGATAGACTCAGACAATAATGATACAATCTAAAATGTTTATAATATGCAAATGGATGTTGTCCATTAGGAAACTTGATATGACATTAATATCACTATAAAAAGAAAATAAAAAGGATGACAGATGAAATAAGGAAAGTAAATTGGATTGAAAATCCTATCGAGTGTGAATTTAAGACGAAGGATGCAATGGTTGACCACAAAAGGTACTTGAGGAATGTAAGCAAGCTTTGTTGAGATCTTAGGAGTAGATAAGGTGTCAACTTGTGAACTGCTTAGAATAAGAGGGTGTCACAGAACCGACTTGGCGTTCCCGACAAAGTAAAACATTACCAAGATTCGGTTGAGAGTACCCTGAATCAAGTACCAGACAGGGTATGTACTCCCGATCGTCAACCAAAGATTGCAAATTGGATTAATTATGATACGCTAGTGTAAGTCCTCCCGGAGTTTGTAGTTTTGGAGGCTATAAAGGGCCATAAGGTGATTAGACAACCTAATTAGGCACACATGGTGAGATATGAGCTAACGTTAGATAAACTACCCTCTTCATTGCATATGTGTCCCCAAATTGATAGCTCATTCCTACATCCCCCTTCTCTTGCAGACTAGGCATGACTGAAAAATTTCAACCACTGTTTCATCTTATGGTTTTGCCCCTAAAAGGGAGATGAACCTATGACAGGGTTCAGGGAGATGATACATTTATAGGGTACGTCCGCTTCGCTTTTAGATCCATCAACATTTTAGTACTTTAGCAGTTCCATCATGTAGACTTGCCAATAGTTCTTTCTCAGACCCCATCACCCAAGTTTCTTAATGTGTGATAAGTGCCACTATTCAGTACATTTACGTGAGAAATTTTGTGTCTTTTGTGCTTAACTGTTGTGGAAATTAGTAACTACTCTCTAATTTGAGACTTTTTTTATCCAAACACATGTTTTGAGTTTGGAAACAAATTGAGACATTTAATCCCAATGTTATATGAATTTTAGGTAACTGAGGAGCAAGTGATGCATGGATAGAAGAGCAAGAAGATAGACAAAAAGAAAATTTTGATGCTGAGAAGCTCAAGCAGGACTCGCCCAAGCAAAAATTATCTTGCTCAAGCTAGAATTTTTCAGAGAACGTAAAAGCTGTAGTGGGTATCTCACTTAAGCTAAAATATCTTGCTAAAGCGAGAATGATCAGAGAGGTTATTTGTTAGCAGAGAATCTCGCTTAAGCTAGACACATATCACTTCAGCTAGACACATATCGCTTAAGCTAGACACATCTCGCTTGGGCGAGATAACCTTGTTTCAATTTTATGTACATGGATCGCTTAAGCGAAAATTCATCAAGTTAGTCACGGAGAAAGTTTACAAAGAAAGTGAGGGAAGAAACAAGGGGTATGAGGGGAGAAAAACATCTATCTTGCAGTAGTAAGGGCTACCATGAGTGGCTAACTTCTTCCTTAGAGATTGAATGTAATCTACTCGAACTCAAATGTATTTTGGTGATAGTTATGTATAATTCTCTTTCTCTATTTATTCTTGATATTTCCGTTTTACACTTACTATTGGATTCTATCTAATCAATAGACTCCTTATTTTTATTCTTAGATTTAACTGAAAAGTAGGTGTAAGAATTAGATCTAAAAGAAAATACTTGATATATTGTAATGCTAGGAATAGATTTCAACATATCGATTACTTAAGAGCATTTGAACTTAAAATTGGTTAGTTTACTAGGCAACTGAGGGATTAGTGTTTAGCAAACTTTCTTAAGAATTTCATGCTTGAGGAATCAATGTGAATGATTTAGGATGTGGTATCAAGAATAAGCATTGTGAGTATTGTATGTGATTAGACATACAAAATGCAGAAGAGTAAGATATAGTATGTTCAATCCCAAGTCCTATAACTGAAATTTTTAAACTAAGTTTCTGTTCGATCACATGCTTATGGATGTAAAGTTATTTTGACAACCTCACTCTAATATAAACCAAATTATCATTCAGTTTATGTACTTAGAGAGTGTTACAACAAAAGAATTTTAATTGAAATTGTTCCTTGTGGGTATGACATTCATACTTTGAAAAGTACTATACTATAATGATTCGGTGCACTTGCCGAAGAAAAAAAACCAACAATGTGCCAGCTAAACGGAGACGACCTCAAACTCCTCAATCATCAATGGGATCAGTACAAACTGGTCATGGGAACCAAAGAGGAGAATCATCTGATGAAGAAAATCCCTTTAAAGCTTTTGATTAGATTAGAATAAGTTGTTTATTTGCATAGTTAAAGAACTTTTGTTTCTAGTATCATGTATCATAATGTTTAAAGAATGTATCACTTTTTATCCTGTGTATATTATATAATGGAAACTTGAAATGAAAGAATTATGATAAGTTAGTTTTAGTTTTATTGACAAACTTGTAATTTCCTAAAGTAATTAGGATGTAATTTTTATTTGCGCAATAACTTCAAAAATATTTTCTATTAAATAAAATTAATAGAAAGGGGCGTTACACTAAACCCCTCAATTACAATTGGAAAACATGTATAATGAATGTCATAATTAACGATTCCTTTTAGGTACCTAAATACTTTTTCTAATACAGTCTAATTAGAATGATTAGGATTATGAGCATAACTTCCTAATCTACTAATTACATATGCAATGTCAGGCATAGAGAAATTTATCAAATGCAACAAGGAACTAATAATTTGAGAATATTTATAAGGAGAAACATCTTCATTCAAAATTTTCTTTAATTTAATAAATGAGTCATAAGGTGTAGAAACAGACGTCACATCAAAATAATTAAATTTCTTCAATAATGCCATCATTTTTCTTTATTAGCTTAATACCCAAAATCACATGTATAAGACCAAGGTCCTTCATGTTAAAGTTACTAAATAATAAATATTTTGTATGTTTTATCAAATACAAATTATTCCTAAATATTAATATATCAATCACATACAAACATAAAATTACACATCTATCATCATCAAATTGTTTCACACATACACATTTATGATTATTATTAATTTGAAAACTATATGAAAGAATAACTTTATCAAATTTTTTCATGTCATTGCTTGGGTGTTTGTTTCAAACCATACAAAGATTTAACAATTTTACAAACTTTGTTTTCTTTAGTTGTATCTACAAAACCTTCAAGTTGGTTCATATAGATTTATTATTCTAAATCACAATTTAAAAATGCAATTTTAATGTACAACATAATGAGAAGAAAAAAAAAAAATGTTGAGTCACAACAAACACCTATTCTCTCTACCTATAAATATCAATGTATGAAAACTTTGAAAAAGTTAACAAAATACAAACATTTGAATTAACTTTGTTTTAAGCTCTCATACGTCTTGTTTTTTTTTTTTAATCTCTAATTGAAATTCTACTCTATAACTTTTTCACATCCTTAGCTTTGCTAAGTTGTATTTTGCACTAGAATATTAATATCCTTATGATTATGAGTTATTATATCTTGTATAGATATGAGATAACCAAGATTGACTTAATGTAAATGAATACCTGTGTTTACTTAATTATGTAATTAAGTATTGTAGTTAGAAGTGACATTAAAGAATACTAGGATTAGGAAGCTAAAAGTGACTTTGAGAATACTTGTTATATAATCAGAAGTGATAGATTCATTACTCGTGTATAAACAAGTTCTTTGTTTAGTGGAGTCCTTTATATTAAAGAAGAACTAACATAATTCAAGAGTTAGAGTGAACTAGTATAAAATGCTTTTTATGTTAAGTATATTCTTCACTATTTTATACATTTGTTTGCAAAATGTTTTCATTTACCATTAAATCTCTTTTTCAAGAAGGATTTGCAAAAAAATTAAAAAAATCACATACACACTATTCAACTCCTTCTAGTATGTTTTCTAACCCTTGATTGTCGTTGCCCATAGAAAAAATTTTCACCAACATATTTTTCAGGCTTACTAGAAAGAGATCTAAACATATTCATATCAAACATCATGATTAAACAAGAATGTTACTGGTAGATAAAAGAACTAACTTTATAGGAACTTTTATTAATTAAAATTTTTTTTCTCTAAGATTATAAGGAAAAAAAAAAATTGAACAAGTAATTCAATAAAGAGAATACAACAATATTAATACAATAACAATATTTATAATAAACAATAAAAAAATCAAGTTCAACAAAGTTATTTTTAAAATAAGAGACAATGCACACTACAACAATAAATAAATATAAGATAAATAATATTTAGTAGAAGACTTTAGAAAAATTTGAGTTAAAGCATGCAAAACTCTATCTTTAGAGAGAAAATGTCTCCATTGCATTGGTAATTCAAATTGATGCATTACTTTCTCAAGCTATGTCAACCCATTGAATCAATTGAGTATAATAATAAATCTTTAAACTAATAACATAATACTCTTTTTTTTAAAAAAATAATAGAATTTTTATAAAAAATAATTATATTTATCAATATATATATCTCTTACATTTTTTCCTCAACATGCAGTACTATATGTACAAGTAAAACAACAATGAATTACTATAAAAAAAATCTCGATATGCAACAACATTAAAAAATTCAGTGAAGAATAACATGCATAATAACTTGTAAGGTATAAAAAAAAAATTGATCCAATCAAATAATTTTCTAAAATATAAGAATTGATAAGATAAGTAAAAATTAAAAATATTGATCAAATTTATCATTAAATACATAACTAGTAAAAAAATTTAAATTTTAAATTATAAAAATAATTATTTATTAATATTTTTATGATAAAAATAGATCAATTTAAACCTACTAAAAAAAATAAAAGATGAAAGTTAAAAAAAAAAAAAAAAAAAAGATAAAAAAACAAAAGTGATATTTAGGCTAAACTTTAAGCTTTGGCATGGGGTGGGCCAGGGGAATCAACAGGACGTCGTTTTCGTTGTGAATTAGTTTCAGTCAAATTAAACGGAACCACGGTTTCTCTCTCATGGTGCTGCCGCTGTTACTCTTCTTTTCTCCTTTCTGTTTCCCGGATTCTCTATTTTTGCGCTTAATCGGTATCATCTTCTTTTCCAATCCAATTTGATTTCTCCTTATTCTTCATTTTCTGTGTTCTTCATGTGCTTAGTTTGGATTATTTTTTTCCCAAAATAATTTGGGGTTACAATTTGCAGTTGCTTTTTGTGTTAATTGACTGGCTAAAATCCTCTTATTTTTATTTGTTATTTGGATTGGATGCTGTTGTTAATTGGTGTGTTGGTTTGGCTTAAGAAGCTGATTTGATTTTTGAACCTTCCATTTGAATTTGGGGCTTGCTATGAAATGGGGTGAACTTTGATATGAACTAAGCAAAAGAGAAAATATCAAATCTGCCTCCTGTTCTCATTTCTCTTAGTTTTAAATCCTCTTCTGATCTTAAATAGGGTACGTAATTTTTATCATAGGAAATGATTTGTTATTAGATTCACTTTTTATATTGAAAAAAATTGTGTTTCTTTCTCCGAAATTCATAATATTCAAAAGACAGGATATTGCTCTAGCAAGTTAAGTTTCTTATCTGCTTGGAAATTTGGACTTAACTGTTCGGCTGGTGTGCATTTATGTAATGGGGTGCTTTGGTAGTTGATTTGATTGGCTTCTACTTGTTGTGCGTTTCTTGAGCTGGGTCAAAGGGGAGACTTTTGTGTTTATCATTAGGTAGTGACTTTTGATGCTAAATGTTAATATAGCTCTCTAGTTGAGTTATGCTATGCAGATGAGTCAGTGCATATAAGAGTGGGCAGCTAGTTAATCATGTTATTCGTATTTGATTACTGATTGTTAACCGGATTGAGCTATCTTTAGTTATATACCATCAACTATTGCGCTGTTTTGTGCATACTCCATGTTTATACCTGTAGATTGGAATGGTGTCCACACATGCCTACATTAGTATTCTTGAATCTTGATGTCTAGCATTTTCTATAAAATAGTGGTTGAAAAATTCTTCCTAGGACTGGAAGGAACCACTTCAAAATAAAATGCATTAAATGCTGTGCCATCTATGATATTTTGTTGATAACATCTATTCCCCAATGGACCCCAGAAAGTCATATATAAACAATAAAAAGAGAATGAAGCATGCATAATACTCATTCTGACTTGGATATAAGTTCCTCTGGTTCCTTGTTTGTTATTTATGTAGGGTTGGGGGGAGTGATTTGTAGGCAGCTTTTGATTAAATACTGAAAAGCTTGATTTGTTCCTGGTGGAATTTTTAAGCATATTGCTGTTAGTTTAAAAAATATAAGTCATTTTGACTGATTTCCCCCCTTGACCAACATACAAATAACTGCAAACAAGCTGTGCTTCATATATAGGGAATAGCACACATGGATTATTGGATTATAATATTCATTATTTTTTTCACGATTATAATTGAAGAGATTACTCTCTATGTGTGAATGCATGCAACTATAACATTCTTGCTAGTTGGCTGGCCCTTCACTCCCAGAAGAAAAAGAAAAAAAATGCATTTGCAAAGTTGATAGAGTAGTTTGGAATATACTTATTAGTGTTTTTATTTTGTGATTGACATACTTTAGAAAGTATATTAAATGCATGTAGTATGAGGTTGTATCATTATGGCTGAACTTGTCCACTTGCTCTCAAGAGAATCAGAGTTAAAATAGAAATGCCAAAAAAAAGCTTTTTGGGTATCAAAGTGGATATTAATAATGCTCATCTAATTTCCTAGTTGATTATGGTTCTACTTCTAGAAAGTGTGTCAAATACATGCAGTATATTAGCTTGATTGCATATGATCATGAACTTGAAGGATGGGTGTTTGTGATCATGGCTATTAGTTTATTTCAAATGAATTAATTTCTGTTTGTACAACATTTAAATTATTGAGTTAAGATGTTGTTATGGCAATTTTTTTAATATTTTTTGGTTTATTCTTGTTACCCATCTGTGACTCTGTCCCATTGGCATGTTTCAGATTTTATGCAGTTGTTAATGATAACTTGACATCTGGAATGGATAATGCCTTCTAATTGGTTATTTACATATTGTAATTCAGAATGTGGAACTTTGCATCGAATTGCGTTGCTGGAACCATGGGACTGAAAAATGATTCAAAGCCTACTCATTCTGCTTCAGAATGTTCTGATGATGAGACTTCTGTTATTGGCAGAGAGGAAGGACTGGAATGCCCAATATGCTGGGAATCTTTCAATATTGTTGAAAATGTACCCTATGTTTTATGGTGTGGCCACACCCTTTGTAAAAATTGTATCCTCGGACTGCAGTGGGCTGTTGTGAAATTTCCAACACTGCCTGTTCAACTTCCCCTTTTTATCTCCTGTCCATGGTGCAACTTTCTATCTTTTCGTTTAGTTTACAGGGGAAATCTTAAGTTCCCTCGCAAAAACTACTTTCTTCTTTGGATGGTTGAGAGCATGAATGGTGATAGAGGGAAATCACATTCACCTTTCTGTGGTGATAATCAACAACACTCAATTAAAGACAATTTAACCACGGGAAGCCAAGTAAGCCATGGAAACCTTCGGAGGGGGCAAGTTTGCCGTCCAGAGACATCAAGGTCCAACCAATATGATGGTAATACTGGTAATCACCTCAATATGGAAAGACTTCATGTTTACCTTCGGAAGTCACTGGTCTTCTTTGTCCAGTTGACTGCTAAGTTCCCATTGGTCATTATATTTCTTTTAATTGTCTTGTATGCAATACCAGCCAGTGCAGCCATTTTGGCTCTGTATGTGCTTGTTACAATTCTGTTTGCCCTCCCATCATTTCTCATTTTGTACTTCTCATATCCTAGTTTGGATTGGCTTGTCAGGGAAATTATCACTTAAGATTGTGAACTAGTATAGGCTCCAACTTTGCAAGCATTTAGACAACAACTTGTATCTTCTATTTTGTAATTAGCCGAATTCCCCTTTACAAGCTGTCATTTATCTTCCCATTTAGGGTCGCTCTCGATCTCTGTATACCCGGGTCTTGATTTTAGCTCAGGTTGAACTTGGCTAGTTGGTGGGTGTAATGTCAATTTTTGGCATTAGTGTCGATGTCAACCAAGGGTGGTTAGATGAGGTAGTGATAAATGCTTATGCCTTTTCCTGGTGGCAAGTATTTGTTTGATTAATGCCAAGTTTTGCTTTGTATGAATGGACACATGGATGTTACTTTCAATACAGATTATACTATTATGTTGTAAATTGTATCTAATAATCGAGTTATTTGTCTGGCTATGTGTGGAAATACTATCTGCTTACTTTAAAATCATTGATATTCCCGTCTCTGTTTAAGAAATATGTTTCATGGTATGCTGGGCTGTATAGAAGGTTTGGCACCCTGTCACAAATTATGCAAACCGAAAAGAGTTTGGCAAAGGTTTTTTAATGCATGAAACTCACTTTATTCCATTTGTGTGTTCTCTGCAATCTGAAATGAACTGCTCATGCAACGTTCAGTTGTAGGTATAGTGGCACTTGTATGGATGACAACGACTTCACTATAATTTGAGCACTCTGTATTTTCTTTGATCCGCAGAAAGCTTTTGATACAACAAGGAGTTTATTTATGATGCATAATCCGTGTAAATGTTAATTTCTGCATCATTGTCACTCAGATATGTTGCATGTCACATCTCTTCAGCTTAGAATGGTTTCACGCACACCCGAGAAATGAAGTGATAACATGATGGAATGAATGTCTACTTTATAATATAGCATTATTATTAGGTTTCAGTACCAAGGTAAAAATCTTACATAGCCAAGATCGGAAAGAACATGGGTGGTTGTAAGATACCATTGACACTTGTTGAGGCTACTCGTGTTAATTTAAACATAATTAATTGTAATTTCTAATTAATCACTTAGGACAAGTTGGTTAATATAATTTATTTTCTGATTCTATTAATAAGTATTAATCAACTGATAAAATAATTAATGATTACTTTTGATGTGGCTAATATATAAAATTGATTTTTTTTATATAAATAAAACATGGTTGAAGCAAAGAGTGATTGCCAAATTGTATAGTAGAAGCTGCCTGCAAAATATGTTCTTTTATTTTATGTCAGCAATATATGTTCTTTAGCGGTCAGGAAGTTTAGATATTCTAATACTGGCCTCGGATGGTATTTTCAGTGACTTGAAATTAATTGAAAGTTTAATAAAAATATTTTAAATTCAATCTAACGACATGTATACTTATACAATTTATGTAATCGAGCAATTTTGAACTGTGCTTTTTTTTTTTTTTGTTTATTTTTTAAGGTTACTGTAGTTATATTTTTGGTTTAAATATATTTTTTATCCT
>JAMLFT010001685.1:0-29304 GCA_026544285.1 Pachyrhizus erosus
TTTAAATAATTAAAATTAATAAAGACAAATTTAATTATTAATTGCTTTTTAAAAATATTTTCTGAGTTTAATAGTATATATATTTTTTAAAATTAATTAATTAAGGAACAAAAACTAATTCACATGGATAATTTTTTTCTTTTCAATTATTATTGTATGTAATTTTAATAGTATAATAGAAGATATTATTTTATTAATAAACTATAATAAGAGACATTATTTTATTAAACCGATAAAGTATAATAAGAAAAAATAGTATAAAATTGAATATATTAAAATATAATATATTAAAATTAACATTTAAAAATTATATAAAAATATTAAATCTATCTTTTTGAATATTTTTTATGACTCTATAATATAAATTTTCCTTCAAAATTTTCTTTTTAAGAATAATTTTTATGGATATATACAGTACCTGTATTAAAATTACTCAATTTAATGAATTATAATATATTAATGTTCAAATTCATGAATTAAATATAAAAAAAATATTTAAATTTATTTTGTTTACCTTATTTATCTTATTATGTTATTTTTACACACGATTTCTGGAGTTACTTATCAGAATATTAGATTATTAAAATAATTATATAACTTAAATATTTTACATTGATTTGTTTTATTAAAATTTAAAAAATCTTATATATTTTATTTTATAGTTATAATAATCATTGTGCATTTGATTTGTATATTAATTATTATTCTAATATAATTATTCATAAAAATACATTTAATTTTCATTAATGCATGTCTAAATTTAAGGCCTTATACACGTCGAACAATTTTTTATTTCAAGTTTTTATAATTAAATCAGAAACTAAATAAAAAAAATATTTTTTTGAGAGAAAATAAAAAATAATTAAGATTTTGATAAAAAGAGAATTAATTAAATTTCATATTTTAAAATTTAAAATTTTTGAAATATATCTTTATATTATAACGTGATTAAAAATGTGTTTCAACTCATTCAAATTATTTATTAATTATGTTTTTATATTTATTATATCAAATCGATTATCATCGATCATAAATCATAGATTAAAATATATTTATTATATTCAATTTAATTTTATTTAAAAATTATATTTATGACTCTAAATTTTTGGAAGGAAAATTTTGTCAACAGTATATATATTATTTTAAGTAATAAGATTCCAGGTGTTGAAAGGACCAAAGGTATTAGGCATTGTACTTGTCCTTGTGCACAACCAACCAATACTCAAATAGTCGCATATGTGCCAAAGTTTCTTGACCGTAGTCACTCCTACTCATCATATATTATTTAATTTTAGTTTATCCATTATTGATTCTTTTTAATATAGTAATTGAGCTCGTGACATGAATTAATAGTTTGATAAAATAAAGTTAAGAGTTAATTATCACTATTATATTTAGGTAAAGCTAGCTTATAGATATAGTTTAATACAAAAAAGTTTTGAGATTAGAACTTACAATATTATGATCTATAATTTAATTTATTAAAATTCTTGTTAGAAAAATATTCTTAAAATGATTTTGGATATAAGAGATAAGGAGACTCAAACTAGATTGTATTGATGGAAAGATTTTTTCTATTTGATTTTCTATGTCATTAAGAATGTATAGGAAAATACATACAGTATAAGTATTTATAGTTTACTAAAAAGATAAGATTAAATCTAAGAAACAAGAGCTCAAAAAATATAAAAATACACAAATCATGAAAGCTATTGTAGTAGACTAATACAACTCATCAAACAATATAACACAACAAGGTTCTAGAGACTTCTGGAAGCTTAAATTTTAGTCTTAGACTTGTTGGTCTTGTATTAAGGGTTGTTTTTCTTATGCCCCCATAAGCTGGAGATAGGAAGATGTCAACTAGCTCTAGCTTAGATAAATTGTTGGTGAATAATCTAGGTGATAAAACTTTAGTGAAAATGTCTACTAATTGATTGGAGGATGAAACAGGAAGTAGGCGACGCATTAGTCCCTGTTGAGCCTTTTCTCGAACAAGATGACAATCAATATCCAAGAGCTTGGTTTGCTCATCAAACACAAGATTCGTAGCTATGTGTAGAGCATTTTGATTATCACAATATAATACAACAAGATGAGAGCAAGTGACATGAAGATCGTTGATGAGACATTTAAGCCATTGCAACTCATATATGGTAGAAGCAAGAGCCTAATATTCAGCTTCAAAAGACGAGCAAGAAATTATGCTTTATTTCTTTGTTTTCAACAAAATTAGGGAGCTTCCAAGGAAGAAGCAATTTCTTGTAATAGATTTTCCTGAATCAACAAAAGTTTCCCAATAAGTAGCACTAAATCCAAGAATATGAATAGAAGATTATCTACTGAAGAACAATCCCTTCTTGGACACTTTTTGATGTATCGTAGAATTCGAGTAGTAGTGTGGAAGTGGGTCTAACTAGGTTAAGACATTAATTGACTTAACTATTGTGTAGCAAAGGTAATATTGAGATGAGTGTTGGTAAGATATATTAAGCGACCAACCAAATGCCTATAAGACAAGGGATTAGACAATAAAGAACCTGAGTTTTGTTGTCGATGAAGAGAGCTATCCATAGGCATGGAGGATGGTTTTGAACCCAATAGATCAAAATCTTTGAGCAAATCAAGACAATACTTGTGTTGACACAGTGAAATTCCAATAGGTGAATGAGTCACTTCCAATCCCAAAAAATACTTCAAGACATTAAGGTCCTTGATGCAAAACTGGGAATGAAGAATTTTTTTGATATGGGCCAATTCATCAATAGAGTTACTAGTTAGAATGATGTCATCAACACAAACAATTAAGACAATGAAATTGGATTGTTCATACTTAATAAATAGGTTATGATCAAGATGAGTTTGGCGATATCCATAATGTTGAAGTTCAAGGCTTCAAGATTCAAATTTTGATTTATTTCATTTTGTTAACCATGTAAAGACATGACATTGTATTGTTTGTTTAGAAAAGTAGGATTATGTGTGCATATAACTCTTAGATAGTTTAAAATTATGTTAATTGCAAATTTGATAGTCTTTTAACTATTTTAATCGATTCATGTGTGTTCAATTGATTACAAAGAGCTAAAAAAATTTGGAATCAGATATTCAAGTTATGTAATCAATTACAACTTGTTTTAATCGATAACATGTTGGTCAGATTGCTTTGATGTAACATATTATATCATAAGAATAATCAATTGCATTATCAATCCTGATGTTTTAATGAGAGAAAAAATTGATTTAATTGATTACACTATCAATTACATAGTTCAAAATTCATAGTTGAATTATGTAATATGTTAAATCAGTTTTGAAATTAAAAAACTCTTTATAAAAAGGCTTTTCTCTCAAACTAAAACAAAAGAATGAAAATCAATTTTCATATACACAAAAACTCTTTCAAATCAAAGGTGACTTTCAAATTCAGAAGTTTTTTTTGTTTTTTAAAAAAAAAAGAGATCAAAGTGAAAGAATGATTGATTGCATTCAAAGATTTATTAAAAAAACAATAGTCAAGAACCATCTAAGTGTGTATGATCAATATTCAATTTGTATTATCTACATATCTAAGGTTTATTCTAATTCATCAAGCTTTTTTTTTATATTTTTTTTTATCTTAGAAGGGTTCTAAGACTGAAAGATAAGAAGTGAGGTACTTCTTGTTAATTTTCCCATAGGTTTCAAGAAAAAGGTATACTGAAATTATTTATGCATAATGTTTGTATTATAGATTTCTATAATGTAAGAAAGGGTTTGACAAAGGTTGTCAAATGAATACTAGATATAGGCCTAGGATTTGGTTGAACCAATATGAATCAATATAAACCTATGTGTTCATTTTTTTAACTCTTTCTCAAATTGTTATTAGTTCATCAAACAAAAGATTTTGTAATATCAATTTTGTTTTTCTAAGGGATAAACCATCATTATTTGGAAAAGTTTTTTTCTATGTTCAAAGTTTTATATCCTTTAAATTTATTTTACATCAAGAAAGGATAAATCTATTTACCCCTTCTCTGGATTTCTTAGTCATATTCTACAATTGGCACCAAAGTTGGTTTCTTGAAAATTATTCATGTTTTTAAAAGATTTCTAAAGAAATGGCTAAAAACCAATTACCCTTTACAGAAGGTGCATCTATCAACAAACCACCATTATTTTGTGGTGTGAATTATCCTTTCTTGAAAGTAAGTATGAAAATATTTATGGAGTCTGTCAATAGAGGCATTTGGGTTGTAGTCATAAATGGTTATTCAATCCTTTTGTACATGATAGAAGGAAAAATGGTTGAAAAACCTTTTGATATATAGACCATAGATGAAATTAGAAAAGGAGAGAATGACTCAAAGCTATGAATATTATCCATTCTTCTTTAAATTCATATGAGTTTTTCAAGGTTTATACATGTACCTTAGTAAAGGAAATATAGGATTTAATCGAAATTGTTCATGAAAGGACTATTGAAGTGAGGAGATCAAGAAAAAACTCGCTCATACAAGAGTATGAAACCTTTAGAATGCTTCAAGGAGAAAATATTTGTGATGTTCAAAAAAGGTTTACTCATATTGTAAATCACCTCATAGCCTTAGGAAAAACCTTTGAAGAATAAGAGCTAAATGTTAAAGTCCTCAAATCTTTCAAGAGATCATGACAACAAAAAGTGATAACAATCCATGAATCGAAAGATTTAACTCTTTGGAAAATTAAGAGAGTATGAGCTTGATCTTGCAAGATTAATTGAAGAAGAAGAGATACAAAAGAAATGAAAAGGTCTAGTTCTAAAATCATCACTAGCTTCAAGTGATGATAGTGAAGAAGATGAAGTAGAAGGGTTAGATGTAGAAAATATTTATTTTCTTGTCAAAAGATTTTGAAAACTCTTAAAGAAGAACAAATCAATGTACAAACCTCAGTTCAAGAAAGCCATAAAAAAAGAATGAATCAACTTCTACTTTCATATGCTTTGAGTGTGGAAAAGCTAGACACATTAAAGTATACTGCCTTTTTTATCTCAAGACACAACATAATGGAGATAAAAAGAAAAAGGTTCTTAAGAAGAAAAAAAGAACCTATGTATCTTGAAAAGACAATGCTTCTAGCTCCTCAAGTGATACAAGTAAAAATCATGAGGTAAAATTGTACCTTATGACAAAAACAATTCAAAAGACATTGTAAGTAATTCTAACATAATTTATGAAGGCAACCATGATCAATTGCTTGAAGCATTTAATGAAATGCATAAAAAATACTAAGACTTTGGCTGTGTGTAATAACATACTCAAAGGAATTCTTAAATGCCATGTGGATACACTAGTTTCACTACAAAAAGAATTAAATGATCTTAAGAATAAAAAAGAAAATTAGAAAAGATCATTAAAAATTATTCTTGCAATAAACTAACAACTTCACAAGCACACATTTTTATTGTGAAAATTGTAAGGTTCTTGAAGGAAAAAACAAATATTTGACAAATACCTTACCAAAATTCACAAAGGGAAGCAAGAATCTAAATAGTGTTTTATCACAGAAAAAAAAACATGTTTAATAGAGTTGGAATTGGTTTCAAAATGGGAAAGAAACAAAAACTTATCAAAAATATTTTCAAAAGTTTCTTTTATCTTGCCAAAACTACAAGTTCTATAAACAAAAGATGTAATTACTGCATGATAAAAGGTTATACCTCAAACAACTATATTATAAAAATAGTTGTTGTTCCTAGTGGAAAATTCAAATGATTTCCAAAGGAACAAATGTAAATATTAATCCTCCAAGACCCAAGCATAATTAGGTACCTAAATCCTTCATTTAATATGTTTTGTAGGTGTGCCTCAAAGCCAAGCAACTGTAGTGGTATCTTGATAGTGGTTGTTCAAGGCACATGATGAGGGATAAAACAAAATTTGTCTCATTAAAAGAAAACAGGGAGGTTATGTTACCTATGGTGACAATAACAAAGGAAGGATAATAGGATTTGGGACAGTTAGTAACTTTTTAACAACAAGCATTGAAAATATGCTTTATGTTGAAAGATTGAGGTATAGTCTACTAAGTATACGTTAGTTGTGTGGCAAAGGACACAAGGGAAAAGCCTTGAATGATGATGAAGATACAGGTTCAACACAAGAAATAACAACCAAGGATAAAGAATAAGAAAAAGGAGATCATATTGACACAACACAAACTCCCACAAAGGAACTTCCAAAGGAATGGAAAACTGCAACAAATTTATCTCTAGACAATATCATTGGTGATATTTAGAAAAGAGTAGCAACACAAAGATCAATAAAATTACTATGTGAAAATATGGTCTTTATTTCACAAGATTAACCTAATACTATTGAAGAGACATTAATTGATGAATTTTGGATTATGGCTATGCAAGATGAGCTTAATCAATTCAAAAGAAATAATGTTTAGGAGCTAGTACCAAGAAATGATCAAATAAACATGATTGGAACCAAATGGGTTTTTATAAACAAATTGGATGAAAATGAGATAATTACCAAAAACAAAGTCCTCCTTGTTGCCAAATGATATAAACAACAAGAAGGGATAGATTTTGGCGAAACATATGCATTAGTAGCCAGATTAGAGGCAATAATGTTGTTACTTGCCTATTCTTGCTACATGGACTTCAAGTTATTCCAAATGGATGTGAAAAGTGCTTTTCTTAGACTTATAAAAGAGGAAGTTTATATATCACAACCACTGGGGTTCACTGACCATAAATTTTCATATCATGTTTATAAATTGAATAAGGCTATCTATGACCTGAAGCAAGCTTTGAGGCAGTGGTATGAAAGGTTAAGTAATTTCTTACTTAATAAAAAATTTGAGAGCTAAAGTTGATAAAAACCCTTTTGATTAAGAAGATGTCTCATAATATATTGTTAGTACAAGTTTATGTAGATGATATCATTTTGGGTTATACTAATAATACACTCTATAAAGAATTTGTTAAGAGCATATAGGGAGAATTTGAAATGTCCATGATAGATGAATTAAATTACTTCCTTGGACTGCAAGTGAAACAAATGAAGCATGACATATTTCTTCACCAAACCAAATACTGCAAAAAATTGCTAATGAAGTTAGATATGGAAAATTGCAAAGAGTCTACTACACCAATGACAACAAATTGTTACTTGGATTTTCATGAAAAAGGTAAATCTTTTGATGAAACCAAGTACAAATGTTGAATATGTTCTTTATTATATATTATTGCCAATAGACCAGATATAATGTTTAGTGTATGTTTATGTGTTAGATTTCAAGCATGTCCTAAAGAATCTCATTATATTGTTGTAAAAAGGATTCTAAAATATCTTAAAGGAACTTCATACATAGGGTTGTGATATCCAAAAGGTGCAAAGGCAATCTTAGTTGGTTACTCTAATTCTAACTTTATAGAATGCAAGTTAGATAGGAAAAACACTAATGGTACTTGTCATGTTTGCCAATGGCTTAGTGTCTTGGCATAGCAAAAAGCAAGCCTATGTAGCATGGTCTAAAGTTGAGGCAAAATATATTGTTGTTGGAAGTTGTTGTGCATAATCATTGTGGCTCAAACAATAACTCTCAGATTTTGGTGTGAATATAAATTATATTTCACTAAGGTGTGATAACACAAGTGTCATTAATTTAACTATAAATGTCATACAACACTCAAAGATAAAACATTATTTCATGAGAGATCACATACATAAAAGAGATTGTGAGATAGAGTTTGTTGATATAAACTCACAACTAGGTAATGTTCTCACAAAACCTTTGCCTAGACATAGATTTTATTATCTAAGAAATGAGTTGGACGAATTAAGAGATCCAAGTCTTAAATTAAACATATTATTGATATGATTGATTGTTTACATGAATATTGTTGAATGCTAAAATTATATGAAAGACATCTTTTCTTAATTGATTCACAAAACTCTGCATGATATAATCAATCACATCTCGGATTAATCGATTAAACAAGCTTTTTTTGAGAATTTTTTTTTGCAAGTCTTTGTTTTAATCGATTACATCTTGAATTAATCGATTACACAATGATTTGTTTGAAAATAACATGTTTTGTGTGTTTGCTTTAATCAATTACATACTATATGTATTTTGTAAATATTGAAATTTCATATGTCACCACTTTAATCGATTACCTGTAGTAATAATCGATTACATTATGTGTTGTTGAAAGTACTACTATTTGTGTGTGCATATTTTAATCAGTTACATTATTAACTAATATTTTTCTCTCACTCACTGTTTTAATCAATTACACATTGAGTTAATTGATTACACAATTTTCTAAAAAATCTCATACACCTGATTTGAATTTTAAGAAGGAATTAATCAATTATGTTGATTCATAATCAATTACACTAATACATTCACAATACAATCTCTCTATTTTTATCGATTACAATATTATTTAATCTATTATACTATGTTATTTTGTCTAAAACATCATATTATGAGAAAAATGTAATCAATTACATTGGTTTTTAATCGATTACACATCATTTGAATGCTTAAAATCTTTTTGAATTCCATGTTTCAAACTTTCAAATCCTCTTTCCTTCTCTCTAAATAGACCTTCGAACTTACTTATTTTCACTTATAAACCTTACTATAGTTGTCTACATCCTTAAAATCTCTTTGAAAATTTTCTTCTCTCTTGCTTAAGCCTTTAACAATAGTTGACCAAAGATCAAAGATGATCAAAATTGAGGCTAAAAAGGCTCTTCCTCCATTTTCAAAACCCAAAGGTAGCACCAGCAAAGGAAAATGACATGCCTCTCCTCAACGTCAATCATCTCTTGAATCGTATCAAAACCCTTGGTTCACTGATTAAAATAGGGAGTGTTTGTATTTTGAAACCAACGCCAACAAAGACCTAATGGCTCCTAAGGTTTTGAAGGTAATTTTTACCCTAGTTTGCTAAAAATGTTTTATACTTATGCTTATGTGAATGAAGAAGGGGTTATGTGTTAGACATGAAAAAGGTTCACGTTTAGCTTAATAAAGAAGTGTTCATGGCAGTTGGTGGCTTGACACTAGGAGAGACTAGACCTACTCTTCAACATCTTGTAAGTGAAAACATTGAGTATTATAAATTTAAGAAATAAGAGTTTATATGATACAAGTAAGGATTCTAGCAACTAGGGGGGACAATCATGCTCAATTAACAGGTAGGGATCTCATGTTGATGGTAGCAATGAAGAACAATATCCAAGTGGATTGGATATTTGTAATCACAGAAACATTGTTGAAGACAAAGAGACTAATTGATTACAAATGTCCTTATGCTTTATTCATCTCCAGAATCTTGAAATTCTTTCTTGTAGTTACAAATGGTGGGTTAATTGACTTCGCCAAGGAGGCACATGAGGTAAAAACCAAGGTATTAAGAAAAATGCACATGGTTGAAACACCATATGGATGGAATGTTAGATAAAGAGGTGAAGAGGTTTAAGAAGAAGGACCAAGTGGTCGGTAAGCAAAAGTTGAACTTGATCAAGAACTCGAAGAAAAGTGTTATCTCCCTTTAAGTATATGATATTAGCCAAAATTGAAGACATTGCTTGAGTCCAAAGGGAAGATTATCGGGAGCTCAAATAATGCTTTGAGAACATCTCTACAAGGCTTGATGTTATGAACATCCCATTTGTGGATGATGTAGATGATGAAGATTGATATATGCTTTTTCAGATTTTTTATATAATTTATTGATGTATTTTGTTGTTGGTCTATAATATTTGCAAATTCTATTTTGTGTTTGTATTTACTGATATGGTTATGCAATTTTGAAAATTGTATCAATGACTTACTAATCATATAATATTTATGTTACTTTCTTTTTCTTTTTGGCTTTATAAGGCCAAATAGGGGAGTACAATACATTGAGAAAGGGGGAGTATTACAAATAACTATTAGTTTTAAGGAGTATCACATATAACTATCAGTTTAAATTTGTTAAAAAAAACTCTGAAATTATATTTCAATTTACAAATGAAAGCTTTCAAAGCTTTTTGTATTTTTTTTATAAGTGTAATATGAAGAACACGTAAGCTCAATACAAATGTAAATGCTTTATCAAAGTTAAATCAAGTTTTGATAAAAGACAAAATGGTTTGGCATTCTAAAATGAAAAGGAGAATATTGTTGAAGTTTAAAGCTTAAAGATTCAGATTTTGGTCTATTTCATTATGTCAACCATGCAAAGATGTAACATTGTGTTGTTTGTTTAGTAAAATAATCTTATGTATGCATATAACTCTTAGATGGTTCAAAATTTTGTTAATTAAAAATTTGATAAAGTCTTAGTGTATCATTCTCTTTCCTATCACCTTCCTTTGCTTCATGACTCTCATTTGTTGTAGTGTTGTTCATTGAGCTTGAACCAAAGGTACGATTGTGATATCGTGGTCGTCTAGGATAATGGGGATGCCTAGGTGGCCATCTGTGTTTGTTGTAGTAGACATCAATTGTATGTCCAGCATGACCATAATAGATACACTCCATGTTTAACGTTCTTTTTCCTTTGTTATGATAGGATCTTCCCTTGCCACTATCATACGAAACCCCTTTACCTTTACTAGAAAAATGTCACTTTTCAATAACATTCATGAAGTTGTTCTAGTCTTTCATTGCAACCTAGCCTGGTGGTTGTTGTAGTTCATGCTGGATGACCATGGAGAAAACTTTATTTGTTGATGGTAAGGGATCCATGTGTAGAACTTAAGAGTGTACCATTCAGAATTGTCCATCAAGTCTTTTGAGAAAGTGAATAATAAGATCTTGTTTGTGGTAAGTCCTAGCTAAGCAGGTGCAAGGAGTCATGGGATGATAGTTGCTCAATTCTTCCCAAATCAACTTTAGCTTGGTGAAATAAACAGTCATTGTGTGCATGCCTTATTTGAGCCCTTACACTCCCTCCTAAAGTTCTATTATGCACAACAAATCACCTTAGGAAAATCATTCATTTAAGTCATTCCATATGTCAATAGCATAATCAAAATATAGAACACTTTGAGATATGGGCTGAGATAGAGAGTTTAGAAGCCAAGATATGATCAAGTTATTGCAACGTTCCCACATTGAATACAAAGGAACTGTGGGTGCTCGAGTGGGAATGGAACCAATGAGAAATCTTATTTTGTTCTAGGAAATGAGTACCATTCTAATTGAATGTGACCATGAGTGGTAGTTGTTTTGATTCAAGGTTAGTGTTACAATGACTGGGTAGGGATCTCACTTGGATGAATGTGGTAAGGACTTGATGGATTTTAAGTAGAGTTTTGGACATTAATTTGGTTGTTTACAATATCAGTAGAGCTCTAACTGAGAGCTTTGATACCATAAAATGATTTTCGATATAAGGGATAAAGTGGTTGAGACTAGACTATATTGATGGAAAGGCTCCTTTCTATTTGCTTCCCAACATCATTGAGAATGTACAAGAGAATATATCTAGCATAGATATTCATAGCTCACTAAAAAGATAAGATCGAATCTAGGGGACAAGAATTTAGAAAATGCAAAAATACACAAATCATGACAACTATTGCAATAAACTAATACAACTCATCAAAGTATACAACACAACAAGATTCTAGAAACTTCTAGAAGCTTTATTTATGATCTTAGACTTGTTGCTCTTGTGTGGATTGACCTTATATTATTAATTATTTTTTTTATAATCTCAATCTTAAAAGAATGGCATAAAAAATTTGACTATGATAACTTATATTTATAATCTTAGACTTGATACATTTTTTATTTTGAAATTTATTCATTTATCTCTAAAATATTTATTGAGCTATACTTTTTAGAATATATTTTACTATATAAGTTCTTTTTTTCGTATATACAAGTTAATTAAGTTTAGATATTCAAGAAAATTTTCTGATGATTCTTATTATCTCACACTATTGAACACTTTTACCATATTTGAGCCAAACAACATGTTATTTATTCCTTCAAGGGTTGCAATACGCATGAAACAAGTTCAGAAGGACAACATTTGCAAAATGGAATCTTAATCATTCCTTTGCACCGCGGGAGATTTTTATCGGTGGAGAGTCTACGTGAGACTATGAATTTCAAGAAATAATTTAAATTAGCTGCGTTCAATTAATCATTTATCTTTACAAAAACAAACCAATATTTAAGGCCTTTCAAGTTTAATTACTACGTGATTATTCAAGATAGGGATTTTTTTTTTTCTCGTGCTAAGCTTAACCTTTATCTCTAATAATAATCTTTTGGCTTATACAGAAAAATCTAGATAGGGATATTTAGATTAGACAATCTTGGTATTGATTTCCACTGACCTCTTTCCTCTGCATAAAATCTTTTTAATGATAGAAAAAGTTAACTTTATGAGCCTCTCACAAGCTAAGTAGAAGTTATAGTAAGTTATTCCACATTTAATACAGTCTAATCAACACGTAGATTAATTGATACACTTTCTACAAAAAATTAACGTTTTGGTATAGCATCTGTCTTTATGTGATACAGCTTATCTTCTTTGTATGTGCATCAAATCAAGCTGTGATACAGCTGATCTTTTTGGTATAGAAAGGAATTTTGATCTGAAGAAGGTAGAGGATGTGTTTTAGCAGAAAAATATAGGGTATCTCTTCTTAATTATGGATGAAAATGTTAAGAAAATTACATTAGTTTGTTGTTATTTCACTAATAAAAGATTTTGGATGAAAATGTTAAAAAAGTTACATTTGTTGTTATTTCAATAATAATGGATTTTGGATCAATTTTTTTTTTAAATTGCACGCCATCATAAATATTTTAAACTAAAATAACTTCAAATCTATTTTGTTATATTCTTTTCTGTTGAAAACCTGGTCACAAAGTGAAATATTCACTATAGAATAAAAATATCACATACTGTTACCAGTTAGCTAAGGAGTTAATATCCATTGTAGATATATATTGAGAGTATATATTGTTAATATCATCATATTACTATAGTAACAAAACTTAATTTGTTAATACATGGCAGATATATATTAAGAATACGATACATCGTTTTGATAGATAATTCTATTAATTAATATGAAATATTAATATATGTTATCAATACATTAAATGTTTGTAAAGTGTATCATATTATAAGAATAAATTCATAATATTCATACTAATAGTTTAACTTTCATTGGCAGCTGATATTGTATGAATTAATTATTTGGTTTCAGGTTCATGTAACCCTAATTATTTGTAAAATCAAGAATTAGAGTCAAGTCAAACTGGATCACACTAATTTAATTATTTATCCTATCTAATATATTATTTAGGTTAGTTTCCTAGTTTATCAATTAAACCAACCGGTTTAATCCGAAATTAATAATTATGATTTTATGTGAATCAATTTTTGCTAGTTTTCTCAACATGGCATTTTATAAGAGTTAAAAGTTAAATTTGTAAGTATATATACTAGTTATTAACTTAATTAAAAGTAATTATTATAATTTTAATTCACTAAAATTTACGAGTGGAAATTTACATTTTTACGTGTTACCTTTAAAAAGAAGTTCATTTTAGATAACTTTATATTATTTATCGATACATTATTGAGAAATATTTAATACGTACTCTTAATATATATTGATATTTTTTAACATATAAATTATGTTAGTATTAAAAAAACAAATGTATTAAAAAAATGTTTCTAATTATTGATACATTAAATTTTTTTATAATTTATTTAAATACTTTTTTTTATCTCAATTCTTTATTAACTTTTCCTAGCTGGGTCACTGAACCATTACGAAAGAAATAACCCAAAATCTCTCATCAAATTAAATTCCGTCTCTTAGGTAAACGAGTAATTAACATGGCAGTTAGATAATGGAAAGAATATTGGTTGCAATGTACTCCAATCTTTTGATAGATTGGGTCCTTAAAAGGGTGAGTTTGAACACTTTATTCTCCCTCGATCTCTCTCCTTTTTCCATGTATTTGGATACTTGTACTAAGTTGGCATCCTTAACAAGTGGCATTTTTTTTTATTGAACCTTGCACTCGCCTAGCAAGTTCACTTTGGAAAATAAGTGGTTTGACATGTCCCTTAATGTAGCAAGATGAACTAGCCAAATATTACATAGACACCATGTGTATGTTAAAATTGCACTTATAGTAGAGAGCTCACTAAGTGTGACACATGACATTCTTCTTCTTGAATTTTCTTCTCATTAGTCTTGTGTTTCATTTTGCATGAATCTTTTATTTTCAATAGTGAGTTATGTCAACGACTTCGACAAACCTAGTTAGTCATAGTAGTGTGTTCAGGTCTAAAAGTATGCATTGATAAAGTAAACTCATTACTATAAAAGACAAAATATTAACACAAATAAATAAATCAATTCTCTATTAAAAGTAATTGGTTGTATCTTTATTCAATCATAAAAGAAATATATATATATATATATATAAGTGGTATCTATTAATTACATAATATTGGGAGAAGATTACGCTACATTATTGGAAACTAGGCAAGCTATATAGAATATTTGACAATGGAAAAATGATTGTGCAATCATATCATATATTTGATTGTGCAACACACGATGATTGTGCAGTCATATCATATCTCTAATTGTGCAACAGTGTGCAATCATATTATATCTTTGATTGTGCAACACTCCCCCTCAAGCTCAAGGACAAGGAACGTATATGAGCTTGGAAATCAATTGAGTGTGTGAAGTTAGAAGAAGTGTCTTGGTGAAGATATCTACTAGTTGCTGGTTGGAGAAAACAAAAGTGGTTTGAACTCTGCCTTCTTTAATTTTCCCCCCAAATAAAATGACAATCAATTTCAACATGTTTGGTTTATTCATGAAAAACGGAATTGTTTGTTATATGGAGAGTAGTTTGATTATCATAAGATAAAGTTGTAGGATGTTGTAGAATGCTCAATTCATGAAGAAGGAAGAAGGGTTTATAGCCATGCGATTTCACTAACAACATTGGTCGTTAATCGATATTCAACTTTGGTAGAGAAACATGAAACAATGGATTGCTTTTTGGTTCACCAAGAAAGGAGACTTGGTCCTAGAAAAGACAATAACTAGAGGTTGATCTTCTAGATATGGGGCATGTAGACCAATATGTATCACAATAAGTACGTAGTCGTAGAGAAGAGTGAGACGAGAGTAAGATGTCATAGTCAAAAGTAGATTTGATGTATCTTATTACTCTAAGTGTTGCTTGCCAATGTGGATCTCAAGGAGAAGACATAAATTGTGACAATAAGTTCACTACATAAGTGATATCCGAGCGAGTGACAGTAAGGTATAGAAGTCTACCAACCAGTTATCTATATGGAGTAGGATTGGATAAGACTTCACCAATATCAGCAGGCAGATTGTGATTGTAATCCAATGGAGTTGTAGCTGGTTTACTAATAAAAAGGTCAATACCTTGCAATATTTCTAGTGCACATTTTTCCTTATTGAGAAAAATTCCAACCTTTAAGCATGCAAATTCGATGCCTAATAAAGATTTTAATGATCCCAAATCTTTTATGTTGAATCAAGTAGAGAGATATTGCTTGAGAAGTGGCACAACCAACATATCATCTCCTATAATTACAATATCATCAACATAAATAAGTAAAATGGTGAGATAAGAGTCACATGTAAAGGTGAACATAAAGTAATTAGCTTTAATTTTATATTTTAAGCTTTTTAACATGAAGTATAGATGAGAAAATATAACTATAAATCTTATATTTTATTCTTTTTAAGCTTTAGAAAGATATGTCATATGTAAAGAAAAACATAAAAAATGGCTTGTCCTTCTTTAATTTTCTAGATAAAACTAAACATATAGATATACTTACATGTTTTCTCAAAATGATATAATACTAACATCAAGTATTGACAATTTATAATAGTTTTAAAGAAATACTAACATAATGTATTTTCTCAAAACCATGAAAACTATTGTTATAGGCAATAACTTGAATTTACGAGATTTAAAAGAGCTTTAATATAACAAAGCCTTTAGAAATAAATATAACACTCAAAAATAACTTTGCAAAATTCTTTCTCTTTTCTCACACATACATATGTATTTTTGAAACATGGATGAGTACAAATGTGTCTATGCTTACTATAAGTCTACAAGCTTAGGCAAGAAATACTACTTATCCTTCCATGAGGAGCACATGGTGCTTGACTGAGACTTGTACCCCTAGGGCCAAAACTAGGATGTTAGATTCTACACATTGTTCTTCTACTTTTAAATTTTGTAGGTCACATTTTTTTCTTCCTTGTGTATATTAAATTGTAGTTATTTATTTTATTTTATTTAATATTTATGTATGTTATAATTAGATTTATATTCATTTATTAATCTATATACATTTTTCATCATTTTCTATCTATTTTTTAAAAGTTATATGTGCTACTAATAACTATTTTTATTTTTGTATAGTTTTCTAATTATTGTGTTTGTTTATTTTATGTATTTTAAGTGGTAGTTAATAATTTAATATTGGTTTAATTGCATTTTTAGTTTTCTTAAATATTATAATTATGCAATTTTGCTCCCTTAAATTCCAATTACAGAAATTGGGCAATCTAGGTATTGCAACTATGCAATTCTAGTAATATTTCTATCCATCTTTCACTAAAAATTTAACAAATTTTATCAATGTGACACTTGATGATGATGTGATAGTTAATATATTGCATAACACATGTTAATATGACTCAATTTCACTTTTATCCCTCACAATTGCAATACTAGAGACACCAAAAGTGTAATTAAACCATGTTAGCATGTGTCAAGCAACACATCAACCATTATGTCATCAACATGCCATCATTCATTATCACTTTAGCAAAATCTATTAGATATTTAATGGAAGACTAAAAGGGACCCAATTGCATAATTATGAAACTTGGATGACCTAATTTGCATAATTAGAACTCGAGAGACCAAAATCACACAGTTACATTTCCTATGAGACCAAAAGTGAAATTAAGTCTTTTATATTTTTATGTACATATAGTTGTTATGTTTGTAATTTATAATTCTAATTTGTTGTGTCAAAGGCATCTATAATTAATTAATTTAATAGATTCATTTTATGTAAGTATGTTGACAATAATTATGGTTCCAATTGTAGCATTTGTGTATGTTAATGGGAGAATATATAAAGGTATTAAGAGTCTAATGTTTGAAAGGACTATGAAAACAATACAAATTAGATGTGATGTTCATTTTGATGGTTAAATCAATGAAATATTCATAATAAATTAAAGTTTCAATCAAACAGAGTCATATCATCTATAACTTGTAAGTTTTTACTTGCAAGAAGATATGTTGCATTACAAATATGTGATGATGAAGAGACCATCGTTAATGTTTTTCAACAACAAAAAGACAAGTTAATAATATAAATGTGTGTTGAAATAGATGTTGTTGACAATCTCTCATCCCATTAGAAGATAGTGAAACTAATTCTCAAATGTTAGGTGATCATAATTTGTCTTGCAACCAATAAGAGGTATCAACGATTATGCAAAAAGCTTCAAATTCAAGTAATGACTATTACATGTCACAATCATATGTTAAAGAATAATCTTTGGATGATATATTTAATGTCTAATTATTTTACATGAATTGGGAAGTAACGTCCACAAAACCAAATCCCATGATTAAACAACTTTTATTATGAAAGTTGAGGAATATATGATTGTTTATCAAAATCAAATTTTGTTATTATTAAAACTCTCATTTTGATCTTATTTATAAAGCCCAAATTAAATGTGATGGTTGTTCCTTTTATAAGACTCATTCCATAATATTTTATGTATTAATTATTTTTAGATTTTTATAAAAAAATATTTTTAGATTAAAATATCCCTAATTAATTGAATTAACAAACAATTTAAAGAAGGAGAAGGGTATTAATGATAAGGATAATTTTGAAAAAAGATATAAATTTAGGACAAATGTATTGTTATAGACTAAATTAACCACCTAATTTAATTTGATAAATTAAGTAATTGAGTATTATAAATAAGAATAACGAGAGTAGTAACTAGTTATTGTCATAATTAAATTAAAAAATAATTAGTATAAAAATTGAACTAAAAAATTAAAAGACTTTGTATAAATAAAAATAAAAATATATTGTTAAGTTAAAATAAATAAAATAAATAAATTTATTCATTTAAAGTTAATAATAAATAAATAAAATTGTATGTTATTATTTAAATAAAATAATAAATGTAAATGAAAACTAAAGTTAAAAATAATAAAGTAAAAAAATATTAATAAATAAAATTAGAACATAAAAATAAAATTTAACATCAAATAAAAATTAAGTTAAATAAAATACTATTTATTTTTAAAATCAATTATAAAATAAATAAATAATAACATTACATAAAAATAAGAAATAAAAGAAAAATTAGGCAAATTCACTATAATTAAATTTGTGAAAAGCAAAATAAATGTAAAATAATAACACACAAAATTGATAATAGAGTTCAACCAATTATGCCCATGTCTTTTGGATGTCATATATCTTTTACTAAAAAGGAAAAAATACAAAGAGTTTATAAAACTAACAACCCACAACCAAATTACACTTAGGAAATTGAGTTTTTCTCTCATTAATGTTTTTTGTCTTAGCTTTTTTACTTTGTCTCTTTTTTCTTTCGTCAATAGAATGAATATTAAGAAGCTAATAAGTATTATTTATATATACTTGCAGAAGTCATTTTCCACATATTTTCTTTTTCCTAATTTTTGCCAGCCAATTATCATTTGGCTTTCCATCTCTTTCTTAATAAAACCACTTAAATGATTCAATTTATCAAGTTATGTAATAACCTCACTTTGAACAACAAATACAAGTTAATAACACGTAGTTATATTCAAGTATTGGTGCATTATCTTAATAGTCACACACAAGATGGAAATAACAATGCTATTTCTTTTGCATTTGTTGTTGTTGACTGTGAGATGATACTACTAGTGTGGTTATGGTTCTTGTCCCATATACATCTACATTTGACAGATAAACAAATTATGTCTCATTTATTATTGTCATCATAATGTAAAGTTTACCATGCAAAATGAAGCACGTAGTTGGCAACCTTTGCATATGTATCAAGCGTACTACATAATATTAGAAGAAACACTAATCATAACAATAAAAAGTTGTTAACACAATTGTTGAAGCAAAACACCATTTAAAAAATGTTTTAATAATAACAAATTGTTAGAAAAAAAATAATTTTAATTCTTTTAGACTTGAGATTATTAATGATTTGATTTAAGTGTGACTATAAGATTAAACTTGATTAAAATATGTGAAGAAAGGTGAGAAGCATCAATTTGAAGTATGACACTCCTTTAAAAATACAATCTAACTATTAGAAGCAAGATTACTAAATTGATAGTCGACCAAAGGCATACAAGACTATTATACCTTTAGAATATGAAAGTGCAACAAAGATTAGGACTTGTGTATGATAAAAAAAAAATCATATTCCTTATCTAAATTTTGCTTTTAATGTTCTTCTTTTTATACAAAACTTTTTCATAAGATCCATGCATTTTGAGATCCTTGAGAAACAAGAGACTGAGAATATTGAAGTGTTGATGTTCCCAAGTGATGGTGAAAAGTTTACTTATATTCAAGAAATGGAAGAAATAGAAATAGATGGAGAAAAGGAAGAACTTGATGAAAGTATGATAGAAGTCCATTAGATGGTCGCTAGAGCATTAACTTAGCTTGCTCAAGATTACCAAGAAACCCCTAAGAAAGAGATGTCATCATACCTCCTCCACCAATCTTTTGTGATATCAGAATTCATATTCTTGTTAAGATGGGTATCTCAATTGAAGTAACTCATTTCCATCCCATTCATATTACATATTTTGATGCCATCTTTTTGTGCAAAAAATATCAACAAATTCCTAAGTTTCCCATAACTTTAAGAAGGACTTGCACAAACTATTTATGTTCAAAATTTAACTATTAAAGTATCCTAATATAATTTGTTGATTTTCCTTTGAGACTTTCAAGTCTTATCTGAAGGGTTGCCTCTGAGATTGCCTATGTTTTGTTGTTTTATGCCTCAATGCCTTTTTGGTGAACCAAGAATCCTAAGAAATGACTAATCATTATCTTAAAAACGCACTTCTCAAGATTCATCTTCAGGCTGTGGGTTTCCATCTGCTTGGACGCCTACACCAAATCCATTATATGAGCATCAAATTTTGTCACCTAGACTACAACATCATCAATGTACACCTCTATGTTCTTGTCAATCATTGCATAAGGACACTTAGCCAAAGAATTCATGAAGACCTATGCTACCTAACTTTAGGAAAGAGTTAAGGCCCAAAATCCTTATAAATCAGTCTTTCATTCCCAATTCTTCGAACACTCTAGGTTAACATTCAATCCTATCTACCTAGCATCCCATTTTCCCCAATGTTGATTTAGCATTGGGCATTAGCTTTTTCGATGAGCTCACTACATGAAGAGAAATCGATTAGCCATAGGATCCACAATGTAATGGCTAGTGAACCATTTCTTCTTCTTCCATAAAGATTCAAACAAAACCTAGCTTGGATGGAACTCAACAAGATTTGGAAAAAAAAAAAAAACAAAGGTAAAAGGAAATACTAGATTCATGGCCTTTCGGTAAATAGCTTCGACATTCTTGAGCCCAAATGTCATCATTACCCAATAAAAAATACCAATGACTCCTAGGCATTTAAAGGCCTTATATTCATCATCTTTGGCTATATAAATCTAATTGTAGCTTGAATAGTTATCCATAAAGGTTAATATTCCATTGCAAGTCTCAACATCTACTAACATATCTATGTTTGACATGACATACTCATCCTTTAGGGTAGTCAAATTCAGCTTCCTAACATCAAAACACATACATATACCTTCCCATTCTTCTTGAATACAAGGACTGTATTAGACAACCAATTTGCATATTTAGTTGTCCTTATAAACCTTATTGCTAACATGCATTCAAAAAGTTGAACAACATAATGGATTCAATTTCTCGATATTTATATTTGAAAAAAAAATTATTGAGAAAGGTCAGTCTTTTAAATATAATTCAGTAAACAACTTTCAACTAAGAGATACCCCTTTATTTTTTTTTTAAAAAAAAGATTGAACATCATGATAGATTGTCTTCAACAGTTGAATATATTGTATGAGTTGTATTAAAAAATTAGTTCAATTTTAATTTAACTTAACCAAACTTAAAAATAGATTCACCATTTAGCTAGTCAAAACTTCTTTTTTGTTTCTATAATTGTCTAGATCCTTATTTATTTAGAAAAAAAAAAACCTTTTTCTTTTTATATTGGGTTCAACATACATTTTAAAAAATAACAAAAGATTTAAAGGTAAAAGATAATTTTGATGAGTTTCATTAAATTATAAATTGTACGTAATATGGTAATTTTTTTATTTATAGAAATCAAATTCAAATATCAAAATGTATACAATTCATGCACATTATTCTACTAATTGAATTAGACTCCCTTAGTACGTAATATGTTAATATAAAAGAACAATAATGTTAAAAAAATATAACATGTTAGTGAAAATTTTATTAAAATATTGTATACTTTGAATGTTAGTAACACTCTCTCTAACACTCTTATTCTAACACACTATGATTTATCATAATTTATTGAAAATCATCAATTTTTGTTGGTCTCACTTCTAAATAAAAATAAAAAAATATTAAATAAGAAATGAGACCCATAAAAATAAGTTATTTACAATAATTTTGACTAATCATATAAAGTATTAGAAAGAAAATATTAGAGAGAGTGTAGTTAGCATTACCTTCATTTATGTATATAGAACTCTTTTTGAAAAAATTGCTTGTCATTTTGAAAAAATTGCTTGCATTATTTTTTTATCAACATACCCTTAATTATAAAGTAATTAAAATAATAAAAAAAAATCTCTTGTGACATAATCTACTTAGTCGACCATGGATTGGTTTAGGAAATAGTTATCCCATAACTTAATTAATTTAGTGCATGATTAAATTCAAATTGGATAATTTCAAATTACATTAAAATATGTCTATTAATATAAGTAATTATTCATATGTTTTTATCTCAAATTAAAGAATTGATTTTAGGTCTAAAATTAATTATGTGTGTGTTTGGAAGCGTGGCACGTCAATAAATTTTCATGTCCGATACCCACATCCAGCAAGAAGGTTAATATATTAGCTTCTGATTTCTCACGTTTTTTATGCACATTATATGGTTCTAACGTAGAACAAAGCAGCAAAGCACTGGGTATGAGCTAAAATATTTCTAGGTATCTTTTAAGTTGAGTAACTTTTTTTTTAATGAGTTTCATTACTAACTTTTGAATAATAATATCTAAACATAAATCACTTCATTTTAAAATTAATTTTAATTCAAATTAATTTTATAAAATCAAATTAATTCAAAAATAATTTAATAAACACTCTTCTAAACACACACTTAACCCAATTAAAAAAGAAGATAACGTCGATCACTTGTAATAAACTAAATCAAAGAGTTTTGATCTGTTAAAACTCATATTACTACACGCTTCGTCTTGATTAACTTTTAAGAAAACTTAACATTTTTCCAAAAGTTGTGTGAGTAAAAATTTTAATTTCCCATTTTAAATATAAAATAAGCTAAATTAAACCCAACTTAAAAAACAAAAGCATTTCCATAAATTTCGATGCCCAAACACTCGTAACGACTCCGAACAAAACCTTTTTTTATGTCATATAAATTCTTACACATTATAATCCTATGTGTGTATCCATGTACCCTAACAAATGAAGAAATGGAAAAAGAAAAGGTGAATTTGCCAAAAACAATTTTATGGGATGCTAACATTAACATAATGTGACATAAGACAATATATTTAATTATGAAAAGAAAGGCTTGGTCAACCCAATTTCTTCTCCTAGTTAGCCATGTCATTTGGCTTATAATCCATATATAATATATGTCCCAAAAATTGAATTCCATTACACCCCACCAAAGTAGTGAATTAATGGCCAAACGCCACTCTCGCGTTGACGCCCGCGAGTGCCAGGCTTGACGGCTGTACGTACAACCTCATTCCTCTATATATGCACATAACTAACTTTCTTTGTTTTTGACACCCTCATACACCCCATCATCTTAGCTAACACAACACAACTTTTCTCTCTCTCTCCCTACTACTTTCTTTTTTTTTTTTGTCTCCTTCTTGTGGTTTTCTCTTTTATTTTTTTTTTTCTATTTTTAAAAAATTATTCCCTTTAAGGCTTAATTTTCTAAGCATGCATTGGTTTTAGTCACCTTCAAGTTGAGGAACACATGTTTGTTGTGACCACACCAAATTTCACTTCCTTCTAAGTGTGTGTGTACATAGATTTGTTTTATATATTTGAGGTTCATCTTCATTGCCTCCTTTCTGTGCAAAAGAGGATTCATCATCACCATGTTGCAGGATGTTATCCACCCCTCAACACCGGCTGAGCAACTCCCCATTGTAATGACCTCAAGCTTGTTACATTACCTGTCTCAATCATATATATTCAGTGTTAACGAATGTGTTGGAGCTATGCTAGATAGATATCCTTCTGGGTTTTTGTGATTGTGTAACTTCACAAGTTTGTTTGATCATGGCTGGTTTTTTCTTTCAAAAATATTGATTTTAAACTCGAAGAGTGTATAAACCTTGCGAGAGAAGAGGAACATAGGAAAGAGACCCCAGAAAAAAGAAAAACAAAAAAACAAAAGGAGTGCAAGATTGATATAAGGATTAATAGCATGTTTGGAAACTCATTTGAGAAGTAAGAAATCACGTCTAGGGTATGGAAACTATGACTATTATCTTCTTAATAAACGTGAAAAATCATATTTGAGATATGAAACCAAACACGCTCTTTCTTACTAGGTATGAAAATTTTGATGGTTTTTCTCTGGGGTGCTCTTTCTTATATTTTGTGACCATGTGATACTAATTACTCTAGGAATTAATTAATTAATTGTTCCAGTCCTGCATTTTAATTCTTTCCATGCATGAATCATGAATCATGAATGAATATGGTTCGTTAATGTTTGTTGGCATGTTAATTAATTTCATCCTAATTAGTATCTGAGAAATCTGAACAATATTTCCCTTATTTGGTTATATTCCTGGAGCTAAGTGGGAGCTGCTAGTGCTATTATCTATCTTAGAAAACCCAGAAGCTAAGTTCACAATTTGTGGGACGGAACGTTTTCTTTCCTCTACTTATATGGTTGGAGAGCATAACATAATTTATTGACCGAACAATAGGAAGGAATCAGAGACTCCGTGAGAGTGAGGCTCTTCTCTTTTTTGATTTTATTACCCAATGACCCTACCACCAAAATGTTTAATGCATTTTCCAAGGGCTAAGTTGTAAAATTGATGTAACATTTCCGTGATAGTAATTTAGACATAGCTTTCGGTTCGTGTGGAATATATATCTCTTTGGGGGCTTCTTGTGTAAGCTTTGCTAATTTTGATATTCTTTATTCAATTAGATAGGGAGAAGGGTCTTAGTGACAACAATTCACAGGATGGCATATATAGCATTATGGGGTTCCCTTCAAGTGGCTTTCAATTCCCATTGAAGGACAATTTCCACTAAATTAACAAAAATAACATAGCATGAGGTTCCTTCTTTGTTTTTACATACTTGTATTTCATACTAACATTGGCTACCTTGGCTCCTACCTGTCACATGAAAGCATAGATGCACATCACTTTCACCAATAAATAACCCAACAATGCAAACCCTTTTGGAAAATTTCTCTTCAGTCTATTACCAAATATGGACAAAACTGACTAGACTATGCAACTAACCACAGTCATATGTAGAATTCCTTGTTGGTGCCTTTGCACATTGATTTATATCGTTTTCTTCTTGATAAAGAAGGAGGGGGTGTTGTGGCAGATACTGTTATATCATTTGGCATGTCTTTCACTTTTGAATGCCCACTACATCTACAAGCCAAAGTTTCAATTGATTAGAGAATATTAGCCTTTGAATTTCTTTTCTGTTCTAAGTGATCAGATCAGACTCATGTCTATCAACAAAAGGAGGAATTGGATTCAGATTTCAAACCCATCATAATGAAAAAAAAAAAAAAAAACTATAGAGAATCACGTTTCCTGGTTTGTTTATAAAGGAGAAGCTTTGTTAAGACTATTCTCAGTCTGTGTTAGTAGTTTATGGTAAACATGTTGTTCACAATGCTTATATGTCACCACTCACTGCAGGATGAGATTTCAAGCCCAATTAGTGCTCGACTTTTCGAACTTTGTGACCCTGATTTTTTCCCGGACACACTGCAAAATTCTGAGGTTACCTCCAGCTCAAATTGTTGCCATGAAGAAAAGTCCTCATATACCACAACCATATCTCCACCTTTAGATGTAGCAGACAACAATAAGATCAATATCAATAGCAATAGCAACATAGTCACCACCACCTCATCTAGCACTACCACAACCAGTACCACGACCAACAACAACATTATCAACAACAACAACGCAACAAACAGCAATAACCTGTCTATCTTCTTTGACTCTCAAGATGAAATTGACAATGATATCTCAGCCTCCATAGACTTCTCATCATCTCAATCCTTTGTTGTTCCTCCACTTCTTCCAATAACAACTCAGCAGGATCAGTTTGATTTCTCTTCAGCTCAGCCACAGGTGCAACTATCAGAAGCAGGTTCAGTTTTGAAGGGCCTCTCTCAGTACCCTACTGACCCTGTGATTGCACCCCTTATTGGGGCTCCATTACCATCTGTTTTTGATGATGATTGCATATCTTCCATCCCTTTTTATGTGCCTCTCAACCCTTCATCTCCTTCTTGCTCTTATATCAGTCCTGGCATAGGAGTGTACATGCCTCCTCCTGGTTCCCTTAACACTGCCTTATCTGCTGACAGTTCTGGATTGTTTGGTGGGAATATTCTACTGGGGTCTGAAATGCAGGCACAAGAACTGGACTACCAGGGAGAAAATGGTGGAATATATTGTACAGATTCAATTCAGAGGGTTTTTAACCCCCCAGACCTTCAGGTATGTACAATTTGCAAGCTACTTGGTTGAGTTTTTCTTGAGTGCCTTGATCTTTTGGTTAGAGTTTAATAGACATACACTATCAATGTAAAAGTTTGAACACTGATGATCAATCAGAAATCATTATTGATATGAATTTTATGATAAGTATTAGAAAAATCGTCAAATTTACCATACATGACAATTTTCAATCCCAATGTTCAATGTGTTAAGAAAAAAGGAAAAAGAAATACAATGGTCAAAGAGGTTCATTAATGCTGCAAAAGTTACTATACCTTGCAGCAGTAAAGTTTTTTTAAAATTAGAAGAAGCTTTGTCAGAGATGGACTTTTGGGGGAAATCTCTGGGTCCACAAATCTCAAAACTATAAACTCATAGGTGCCCCATGACCATCAAATAGTAGGTAGCATAAGATATGAGTCCCTTTATAAAGTCACATGCAGTAAAAAGTACTATAAATTTGGCCTAACAAGAAGGAATAACGACTTTCAGCCAAAAGAAAAACAGAAAAAGGATAACAAACAGTAGCATCATTAGATAGAAAGACCCACTTCAAGGGTGGCTGTGTTGTATCTCTTTCTACAGTCTCTTTAAAGTTAATGTGCAGTTTTTAATAGTGAGTGGGCCAACATCTTTCCTCTTTGTGTTGAATAAGAAGTAAGAAATTGATCTTTGATTGTGATTTCTCTATCAGGCACTTGGTGCTGAGAGTCAGAAACTCGTAGCTGGGGCCGGAAATTCTGCCACTATGGCACCAGAAATCTCACACTTGGAGGACTCTACCTTGAAGGTTGGAAAACTTTCTGTTGAGCAGAGGAAGGAAAAGATTCATAGATACATGAAGAAAAGAAATGAAAGAAATTTCAGCAAGAAAATCAAGGTACTATATCTGATTAACACCCTTAAACAAATTAGAAATCTTAAGCTATGTTATACATGATTTCCAATATATTGCATCAACCAAGTCTTTTGTATATTTTCAAAATTCAATCAATGATGCAATTTTCTTTTAAAAAAAAATGCAGTATGCTTGCCGCAAAACTTTGGCAGATAGCCGGCCCCGGGTTAGAGGAAGGTTTGCAAAGAATGATGACTTTGGAGAGAGCCATAGACAAGGAAGTAGCAATCATGAAGAAGATGATGAAGAAGTAAGATTCCCTTGGCACATTTAATTGGATACTGTTGTTCAACTTGCCGAGTCCAAAATTAAAATTCAAGAAATTCCCTATCACTTTTGCCTTTTCAATTATTTGATGGCATAATTCCTTGATGCCATATTCCTTCTATTTTGTACTTGCAGATAATTGTGAAAGAAGATGATGATATGGTTGATTCCTCAGATATCTTTGCACATATCAGTGGGGTGAACTCTCTCAAATGCAACTATTCCATCCAATCCTTGATTTGAATCAATTAATTTTGACAGGACTCTTTCCCATCCCGGTTCTCTCTCTACAATCCAGGTTTGGTGGTTTGAGGAAACTGAATAATTGGGGTCCAAATAAATATACCAATAATGAGTGAAGTGAGTTAGGAACATACAGAAATTAGAAACTGTATACATTTTTGCAGATATGTTGTCTTTTTCATTAAGTTGTAACAGTACATGGAGTTGTATTAACCAAGAAAAATTCCTGTTGTCCCCATCCAAGACTGATGTAACCAATTGATGTAGCTTCTTTTATAATAATATTTAGGAACTTTTCTTCTAAGTACTTTTACATGCTCTAATTATTCTTTAACAAGGGATTAAATTTATTTGTTATTATTGAAGCTAAGAATTATATTATTTTATAACGTTACAGACTAAGTTGATAGATAATGTTAATTTTAAGTACTAAACTGGGTCAAGCTTGCAACACTCATTGGCCAACTTTTTTACAATAGAACTTGTTTTTTGGACATTTGCCTACTCTAATGAGTAGGTCCCCAATGGATAGAAAGGAAACAGTTACGCTTCTATTCTGTAACTTACAGAATATTTTGCAAAATTCTCCCCTAACCTTTTAGAATACTTTATTCGTTAAAAAACATAGTTATCCTTTTTTTCTACCTTGCTAATAGTTTATTTGTCGAACGTAACTTTCAAGTGATAAATGATTTTTACTTATATCGTGAAGATAATTGAACGCGCGATTTGATCTCTCTCTTTTTTTTTTTTTTTCTATCGTTCATCAAATATTTGTTAAATTGAATTTTTACTTCTTTATCTTATTTATTTATATTTAATTTTGTCCTTTATTTTTTAATATCAAGTCAGTAATTTAGTGATCAACGTTTTGGGTCAATGTTTTAAGAATTAATAATTAAATCAAAATTCTTAATTTTGAAATATAAGAAACCAATTGTTTCTATTTTTTTATGAAAAAAATTAAATTGTGAATTAAATAAAATACGAAACTAAATTATAATTTAATCTATTTTAATCTGAAATTTTTATTTATTTATTTTGGGAGAGGAAGTTTTCATTTCTTAGCTACTAACTATGTAATAAATATAGAAATTTAAATAATTCTTTTGATATAAATGCATTTATATACATAATTCAATATTGACCAAAAGTTCTAACTATCCTTTTTTTACACTCATAATTCATAAAGTATATATCTTCCTAAATAAAATTTATCAACCAACTAAAATTCAGTGTTTTTGTTTCATGTGAATGTGAGTACCAATGGGAATTCAAATCTTATCCTGTTTATTATATATAAAAAAAGAATAATTAATAAAAAAACATACCAACCAAATGGATTTAAAACAAAAAATGAGTATAGGAGGCAGTGATAAAATTAACAATGACTATGAATGAGACAGGAGGAACACATAATAATCCTCCATACTCATCAATGAAAACTTACCTTACCTTAATCGCTAATCCATTTTTGTACGGATATTTATCTTTAATGTATCGAGTTTGACGGACATTCATAAATACTTATGAATATCCTATAATCTAATCTTATATACAAACAAGATTACAAGTAAAATTATTTGTTTCTTTAGTCTTCTATTGTCTTTATTTTTTTTATTTGCTTTTATTTAAGTATTATTCTCTTATAAAATAGTAAATTTTACACTCCACATGATAAAACTTCTTGTATTTATAAATTTTAATATCAATTAAATGATTTAACAAGTTGTAATTAAATATCAAAAATCAATTA
>JAMLFT010001686.1:0-29287 GCA_026544285.1 Pachyrhizus erosus
TTTTATGTAATTAATAATGTTACGAGATTATTGATTATTATACATAATTAATTATATATAAAAATATTAATATATATATATATATAGTTAATTTTATATCATAAGTCATGATTAATTTTATTTTATAAATGATTAATAATGTTATATGATTATTGACTATTAGACATGATTAATTACATATAAAAAATATGATTAATTTGTATCATAAATAATTAATACTATTATAAAATTATGGAAATATTTAATAATAAATAATCACATAAAAAATAAAAATTAACTATATTTTTATATATAATTATTGTAATCGAAATTTGAATTTTTAATGGTCCAAGCTAAAGGCTCAATTAAGGGTTGGATAGTGGTTACGAGTTGGGCCCATATCGCAATTAAGGTCAAAATTATTGACAGTCGATAACCAAGTGAGCTATAGTTGGTTATGGAGGCTCAATTAAAATAATCTCTACCGCTAGTAAGTTGTGAAGGGTAATGGATTTGAATTGTCTCTGTGACAAACATGTTATTGACTCAACAGAAGTCATATTCGTTGGACCATAGGGATATGCCCAAAGTAGTTATGAATGATGCTGAGTGTTGAGCAGTAGTTATTTTAACTACAGTCAACCAATTTCCATAGGAAGTCTACCGAAAATGGGCAAAATTGTATTGATTAGGACTTTAACTCATGGTTTGGTGGTTCAGTAGATATATTGTGGGTTTAGGAAGTGATTTTAAGTATGAACAAACATTGTATGGCATTTTGAAATAACCTTTAATAAAAAAATCAAACCTCAAACTTTTATCTTATTACTTTTATCATTACTGCATTTTAGTTATTGTTTACTTTTTCTTAAGCTTTTCCTACTGTTTGTTCTATTTTTGTTTTCACCTACTGCAACTGCTTTTTTAGTAACTTAGAAACCCATTATTGAGAAGTAGATTTCCCTTCTCAATATCATATCGCTTAAACTTTTGTTTTGGGATTGTATTGGAGCAAGGTTAATCAATCCATTGACTAACGGTATTTCATGCAACAACAGGAATTAAACACAATTGTTAGATAAATGTTGGGTGGTTATTTTGAGAAGTACGAATATCAGTATCATTGATGTTTTGTTTAATCACTAGTATTTTAATTAGCCTGTGTACTGTATAGAAAAATTATTTATTTTATACAGCTAAAATTTATAATTTAATACAAATACATATTTCTAAATATATAAATAGAAATATTATATAAAATTTATATTAAATTAATATTTTAAACTTATAAATTATATTTTAGATTTATGATAAATAATTTATATTGTGATATATTATTATTTTAATTATTGAAATTTTTTTAAAAAATTATTTTAATTTAAATTAAAACTAAAAATATTAAAAATAATAAATTAAAAGAAGTAAAAATTTAATTTAAATTATTAAGTTGATGTTAAAATTATAAAATAATATCTAATTAACTCAAAAATACAATAACCTAAAATCGGAAATACAAAATTAAAAATATGAACAATTAATAATTAAATAAAATTGTGCACAATTATTAACATGATGTGACATAATTAATAAATAATTTTATTCCTTAAACATGTAGGTAAAATGTGAAAGATATTATTTTTTTAAATAAATTTTAATATTTTGACAAAATAATTTTTAACTTTAAATAAAATACATCAAATTAAAAAAAAATAATTGTGCACGATTTAAGTTAAAAGAATAAATCCCACAATAGCACTGATTAAGTATAATATCATTCATCACTTCCCGCAACCAAATTATTGATATAGCTAATTCATGCATTATTTGCTCTTGTCCGTGTAAATTTTATGGACATAGAGTCAATATTTGTACAAAGTTATCGTCTATATACAAATGTTGCAAAGTTAAAAAAAAAAAAATAGTATAGTAACTCATAACTTCTTTTCTTTAGATCCCAAACAACAGTATTAAATTTCAAAATAAGAAAGTTTGGCTAAAAAAGGGTGCTACGATGTATGATTCGTCGAAAGCTTGGTGTTTTTGCACCTTCTAAGAGGTCTCCATCCGACGTTCTATGTGTTTCCTTCCCAAAGGCTAATGCTCTTTCTGCCATTTCTATTCTCTATTTTCTTTAACAGTAATTATATTTGGACATCTAACTATTTTAAACACTTGTTTAATATTTTTCATTTTTTTTTATTTTTATATCATATTATATACATATATATATCATCTATCATACTTGTTAATTTCTAACTTTATTTTTCTCTCACCGGGTGTTAACTAGTATTTTGGATGTGCAAATATTTTTTTTCTTTTATTACAACATATTAGATCTTTTATAATATTTTATAAATAATATTTGTAAAAATGTTGTTATTAATTTTTTTATAATATTTTATAAGTAATATTTGTAAAAATATTGTTATTATTGATTAATGTTACAAAATATTTATATTAGTAACATTTTTAAAATGTTATTTGATAAAATATTGTGATAATATATTGGTAAATATTTTTATGATTTGATAATATTTTTTAAATGTTGTTAAAAATATATTTTATTGTAATATTTAAAGATGAAAAAATGTCTCCAAAATAAAAATGAAAGAAAATATAATGAGTTTATTAAATCGATATGTATATGAATTACTTATTATATGCTTTAAATGAATTTAATAAAAATAATGCTTGGACACTCAAAGGTTGTTTACACTTAAGAGAGATAGGAAGAGAAAAGAGATAAGTGGTTGATAAGATTTGTAATATGATTTGAAAGAAAGACAGATATAAAGAGAAGTGAGAAATGTTGATAGGATGTTAAAAAAAATAAGAGTATTCAAATATCATCTTTTATGAAATAAATTATGAGTTTAGGTAAATCAATTCTAAAATTTGTAAGTTAAATAAATTTAGTTCACGATTTTACTGATTATTTATTCATATAAACTTTTTTTTTTTAATTATTTTTAAATTTTTTAAAAAAGATATTGAGTTACATGCAAATTAAAGGATTTGACTCTTTTTATAAAAAAAGACTTATCTTAGAGACTTTACATAAGGAGGAAAAAAGAGAAGTGAGGGAAATGAATAGGAAATGCACATGCATAATGTTGAAAAATATTAGGAACATTCTTGCTTATACTTTTTGTTTGACAGTGAATAAAAAAAATAAGAAATACAATGAGATGAAATGAAATGAAAAAGAAAAGAAATAGAATAAAAATAAAATATACATAAAATTATTTGATTAAAATAAAATAAATATTTAAATTAATTTTTTAAGTAAAAAATAATATTAATAAAATTATATTATTATAATTAATATTTATTATTATTTTTATAATATATATATATATAAATATGTTACATGTTATATAATAACATAATCAGTTTTTATTTATTTATATATATAATCGATTATGTTAAAATGTAATCAATTATATATATATATATATACATATATATATTTTGATACGTTGTTATATTTATAATTTTTTTAAACACATGTCTTCCTATTAATTTCTTCTTATATTTGTAAAAAAAAAATTGAAGGTGAGATCTATATAATTTTTTAAAAAAATTATCTTCACTCTCACTCAATCAAACACATATATGTTCACACTCTTTTATTTTTTTTTTCACTTTTTTTCTTTTTTTCTTTTAAATAATCTATTAATTTTTTGTAATTAATTAAAGTTTATTAAAAACTATTAATTTTTATAGATTTTATTTTTATACTAGAATAGAAAATTATTAAACGAAATGTGAAATTCATTAAAAATAATAATTTTTTATAAATTTTAATTAAGTGATAAAAGAGAGAGTCACTATTGTCCTTCTATCCATTTTACCATTTCTGGAAGTTGAAGGCTATCCAAATTTAATCAGAATTTTATCCTTTATTATGCAATTACTTGGGTTTATAAAAGTTTAACATCAACTTAAATGCAAGAATTAAAAACTTCATTTTACTATCTGGATTTGATCAATATATCATGCTTAATGCCACGTTCGATAACAAAACGTAATTGGAAAAAGTTACGTACGTAACAATGTGGGAAGCAGTGGAGAGCTAGAAAAATCTATAGAGAATACACATATGTTACTCCAGACCTTTAAGGCCCATAATAATCTGGTTAGAATAAAAAGAGATGACACAAAGAAGACGTGTATGCAGGGAATAATCTTGTAGCCATATGTGGTTTAAGCCTATATATAATAAGCACAACAAATTTGAGCATATTTTCCACTGTGTCTTGACTTGCTAGAACACGACTTTCCAATTACGCTCGAACTTTTTCAGGAAGCAGAATAGAAATGATAAATGGGGCCATTAGCCATTTGATCATAATACTGGTTGTGGTAGTCTTGCAACAATGTAATTACGTAGTATTCTCACACTCCATCGAGCTTTTACTCATTAAGATCAAGACTTAAGTGAACACTCCACTCCACATGCAAGACTTGTAGGAGAGTTGATATTGGCGTGACAATGTTGTGGCTTGTGGATAATGCTGTGAGATTTACGAGTGAGAAAGGTCTAGAAAATGCATCTATATGAATGTTACTCATTCCATTGCTTGAAGGCGAAGAAGTACATAAGAATCTGGTCTTAGAATAGACAGAGAGAAGTGAAAATGTCGACGAAAACAGACGTGGAGAACGGTGGGGGTGCGATGCCCCTAAACCCTAGCATGGTGGAGAACCCTGAATTGCGTTGCTCCTTCATACGAAAGGTATACTCCGTTGTAACCTTCCAATTACTCCTCACCATCGCGGTAGCATCCGTTGACGTCTTCGTTCGCCCCATCACTCACTTCTTTTTCTCCTCCATCCAAGGCTTTGTCCTTTTCATCCTCTTCCTCCTCCTCCCTCTAATTAGTATCTGACTTCTTAATTATATATTGATTAACTTAAATGTTTTATTATGATTATTATTATTATTATTATTTTTTCTAATACACGTGTTTCTATTTTTGCCGCATGTTACAGCGTTGTGCCCCTTTTTCTATTATTGCAAGACACACCCTTTCAATTACTTATTTCTCTTCATTTTCACCTTGCATTTGCTTTTCCCATTGGATTGATTTGTGCCTGTACTAGCGGTATCTTCTAAAAAATCTCTCTTCTTCTTTTACATTCTTTTGTTAATGATAATTTGTTTTTGTCATTTATGATGATTTTGTATTGTATTATTTGGTCTCACTGTAGAATTATTTCACTGACAAATCTATGTGGAATGGAATAACAAAAAGTTGTTTTCTTTGCTAACAGGATATTTTTGAAATACTTGTATATTACAAAATGAATTGTTTGTGTGATATAGGATGTTCATTTTTTTATATTCAAATAATATAATTGTTTGTACATGTTGCAAGACGGTTTGGTTTAAAGTTTGGTAGCATTGATTTTCAATTGTTGAAACTAATCAAAATTTGTTTTTAAATTAATCCGAAACACATATTTACAGTTGAGTTTGTTTTTCATTGAAAGTGTGAAAATTGATTTTTTAGCTTTAAAGCAAAGAAGGGCTTTGTGTGCCAGTTTACCTATGATTTAACGGAAAAAAAAGGAGTTCACATTGATCTTAGAATCATGTTGCGGTCTGCTTAGGTTGCATGTTGGTTGGTTACTTGATATTTGTGTTATTATGTTTGCTGAATTATGATAGCATTACAAGTTTTAGGCTTACATAGAGGAAGTGAATGTGTTTTCAAAATGACAAGTTGCCATAAGAGTATTGCCACACCCATATACCAAATTAACTTATTATTGCCACGAAACCTTTTCTGATTCATATATATATACTATTGGGCTATTAGACCCTCTTATTGTAATGGGATCCCGTTATAATGTGTTGTTCCTTTTGTTGCAGGTATTGTTTCCACTGGATAAGTTGTCACAGATGATCTATGGGTGCGTGGCATCAATGGTATTTTGTGGCTTTATCATATATGATACTAACAAGCTCATCAAGAGGTTCTCCTACGATGAACACATTTGGGCTTCGGTCTCCTTGTATGTTGACATCATCAATCTCTTTGTTTCACTGCTTATTGCTTTTAGAGCTGCTGAATAAGGAGATAATGTAACATATATTTCTATCCTTTGTACATATGTTTGCTTTTAGGAAATAAAATGTTATGTGAAAAGATAGAATAGTTTTTATTAAGTTATCTCCTAGTAGTTTCATGTGATTGTCACGCTGCTGGTGTTTTGTTGATAAAAAGATGGATTTTTGCACTGAATTATCTACTCTTTATTAACTAATGTAAGTACAATAGTTTTTTTTTTGTGCAAAAACTTTTTTCTTGTAATGTTATTGTTTCCCTATTATAATGCATATTCAACTAGTGGACGTTAGTGTAATAAATGGTCGTTGATAGGTGTTGGTGCCTTGATTTCAGTTTTCAGAGTGGCCAACACAGCATAAAAAATTGTTCTTACACTGTACAAGTATTTACGTTTTATTTTGATATCATATGGTATATTAATGTGGACAAACTATCTAAACTCAAAAAGAGTACCATATAAATGTTCCTCGAAATATTTATAACCCACCAAATAAATAAAAATATCACGCTGTTCTCAGTAATCATCATTTTCATTATTTATAAAAAAATAATAAAAGATGCTCCATTTGGGTGGATTATTTAAGAGGAACATAATCCTTAATGTTAGTTGTTTTAAGTAATTAAATATTAATAATAATAAAAATAACAATAAAACATAGATATCCAATTTAGGCAGATTATTTAGAAGAAAAAAATTTCCCAATTATTAGTTACTTTATGTAATAAAAGATAAATAATAGATAATATATATATATTAAATTTTTTACAAGTAAAATACAATATTTTTCTTTGGAAACAAATTACAAATTATTCTTCGTGATATATTAAAATAAATTATAAACATACACTGTTATCTTTATTTAAAATATAATTACAAAGTTATATAATATTATATAGAAAAAAGTTATAAATGTTCAAGTATAATTTTTTCAAAAGAAAATACAACATTAAAAATAAATTGTCACAAAACAAAAAAATATAAACAAAATTTATTTACAAATTAACAATCAAAATTAAATTAACTAACTTTAATTAAAATAGTCTTTAATCACATTAATTAATATAGATATATAATATAATATTTATTGTAATTATAATTATCTTAATTATTATAATTATATAATTTTATGAATTAGAAAATAATATTAACGATTTCCACTGTGTTTCAACGGTAAAATAGTGAATACAATGTGATCATTCGTCGAGTATTTAATTACCTAACAAATTTTTCTTTTTATAATAATAATAACTGATGATTGATTTTAGGCAAGTTTTGTAGTGTTGTTATAACTGAAAAGATTTTGATCATGTCCTTACATGCAAAATATTTTTTTAAAAAAAATTATATTAAATGACACTAAACTCGTCAATTTAAAATGGTACGGAAAAATACCTTGATTTTATTATTCTGATTTTATCCATCATGTATAACATCAAAACATTTTAAAAAAAAATTATGTTAAACCACACTCGGCCCATTAATTTAAAATGGTACGGAAGTAAATACTTTGATTTTACTATTCTGATTTGATGATGACGCATAATGCCACGATAATAAAACCTTGTTGGTAGAAATTAAGGAGGAAGGTGGTAGAGGGGAATGGAAGAAAGGCGTAGACGATAATGCACCTACATATATTATCAGAATGAATAACTCACAATTTTAAACACTATTGATATTTTATATTTTTTTATCATATTATATCACTTATAAAATTTACTTTTAATTTCATTTTTCTCTCTTTTACTATATGTATAATACATGTTAAAATATATATATCTTTTGTTACCCTTTACCTGACTTGAAGGCCAATGTGAGAATCTGTCAAAGAATAGAAAGAAAAAGATTCCACAAAGCTAGGCAGGGAAAGATGTTGATGAAAAGAGAGGTGGAGGGTGGTGGGGGTGCCACTGCCAGTACCCTCAACTACGCTGGTCCTTCATACGCAAAGTATACTCTATCTTAACCTTACAGTTGCTATTCACCACCGCTCTCTTTATCCTTGTTCACCCCATTGCTCACTTCTTTGTTTCCACTTGTTTTTGTCATTTATGATCTATATTATATTATCTGGTTTCACTGTGGCATGAAATTCGTTGACAAAATGTATGTGGAAACGAGATAACAAAATGTTGTTTCATTTTTTATATTCAAATAATTCATAGAATTGTTTGTAGATGTTGCGTGACCATTTGGTTTAGAGTTTTGTGGAATCAATATTGAATCAAATTTCGTTTCTAAATTTATCTGAATTACATATTTACATTACAATGTGTGTTTTTCATGGAAAAGTGTGAAAATTGATTTTTTAGCTTTAAAGTAAAGAAGGACTTCATAGTGTTTTTCCTTCTGTCTTTAGATAATGTTGGCTTGTGTATAGGTTTCATTTTTCAGTGAGAATTATGAATCTTTTTCTAACAAGGCTGAAAACTGGATACAGGGAAAATTGTTGTGAATCTGTGATATTGACTACAGTAGTGGTGGTCAGCCTGACGTTGTACACCTTTTGGGCTGCAAGGAGAGGCCATGATTTCAACTTTTTGGGTCCCTTCTTGTCGGGAGCTTTGCTTATTCTTGTAGTCTTTGGCTTGATGCAGGTATTTTGGTCATGAAATCTTTTTGCTTGATATGCATTTACTATTGGGCTATTAACGGTCCCTTATGTAATGGGAACCCTTATAGTGTGTTGTTCCTTTCTTTGCAGAGATGGTCAATGATGATCTATGGGCTCATGGCATCAATTATATTTTGTTGTTACATCATATATGACTGCGGTATCCAAATTCTATCAGGAAAATGTTTGCTAAGCACATGGGAAAGACTTGAATTAAAAAAGAATGTGGCAATGTGATCCTTTTTAACCAGGAAAAAAAAAAAATGCTTTGTGATACAAAAATACATGTAGATTGATACTAGTTAAGCAAAACCTACTCTATAGTAAGCTTTCTCTATTCCAGACAGAACAACTCCATTTCTTACTCAAACCAAGCACGTCATAGTAGTCTCTTGCCAATGATGTTGAAAGGAAGTTAAAGGGGGGGAAAAAGAAATCATTCACATGCAAGGACAATAACCAAACATGTATACAGATTAATAGAGGGCAACAATATTTCATTAAGGTCCTATAACACGGCATATTGGCATCCACATGGAGGACCAGGTGGATATCCGAGGTTCATGTACTACATAAGCTCCTTTAACAACGTGTGAAGTAAAATAATCTATATTGAGACAGAATATATTTGAATAAGTTTATCTCAGCATATTTTATAAAATAGATCGATTTATTTTTTTAAAATAATAATTCTGGGTAAACTTACTGTCCAAAATGTTAATTAGGAAAGACTAAAATAAAAACCGCATACCAATTCAAGAACGATAATGGTTATTTACTTCTTTTTAGCAGTACCTCCGTTATCACTTGATTCTGGACATATCCTAGTAGGGAAAAGGATCTTCCCTCACGCCAGTTTTAATATAATAATTTTACTGCCTCTGAAATTAGTTTCGTGATTGTTTCTATTTGATGTTCCATATAGTATGAAACTGTATTTGATGTTCCATATAGTATGAAACTGTATTTGATGTTCCATATAGTATGAAACTGTATTTGATGTTCGGAGGCAATTAAGATTACTTGCACAAATATAAAGTGACACCTACGTTTTAGGGAATCCAGAGTCATCCGAATAACTGATGGTGTATCAGAGTCTTCGTTGCTTGCATGGACTGCACATGATCCCTCCAACGGCTACTAAAAACTTCTCTCCATTCTCTTCGTCCCTATAATATGTAATATAATTAATTCAACAGTGTTATTACTGTGCTTTTTCTTTGACAATGAAAGTATATATCATTTGAAGAGGCAATTTTTTTTTTTAAAAAGAAATAATTAAAAGTTCAAAATTATTATTTAATAAAATAAAAATTACTCTTTATTTCTTCATTTCCAACTTGATTTTCCTCAATTATAAGTGATTTTCTTTTGACAACCAATCGCTCTAAATTAAAGTCAAACTTAATTTGATTAAAACCTGAAAATGAGATGAAGTTGAAAACAACTTTTTAAATCAATTTGTTATAGTGTGATGATCTCTTGTATCATATGAAAAATTATTAATGTTAATTATACTTTATAGATAAAAAAAATAATATAATAAGAATTTTTAATTAAATTAATTAAATTTATCTTTTTACAAATAATTTATCTTTATTTATCAATTAAGTTTAGTTTAATATTTAAATATATTTTATAAATATGTTAATTTTTACTTTAATTATATTTTTTTATTCGTAGTCTTTATAAATATATTATTTTTTATTTTTAATTTTTACAAATATATTACTTTTTTTTATTTCAATTCTAGATAATATTATTATGATAAAGTGATATATTTTATGATGTTATCATTTGTTGATTATGTTAATATGATAATTGATGTCAGCGTCATTTGATAATGTGAAATAATATTGACATCATCATTTGATAATATAAGATAATATTGACATCATCAATATAAACAATAAATACTTAATGAAATTTGTTAATAATTAGGATTAATATTAAAAAAAATATTACAAGGATTATATAAAAAATTTAAATATAATTTTGATATTTTTATATTGTTTAATATATAATTTTGATCATTCTATTTTAAAATAAAGATATTAATTTTTTTATTTTGTAAAATTTTTAAAATAAAAAATTAAATATTTTTATTTTAAAATAAAATTATAAAAATTACTAAAAAAATAAAATAAAATGATTGGCATTACATTTAAAAAAAGAAATACTAAAATCAAAAGTCTCATATGATCAAATTTTTATTTAAATCAATATTAATTATCAAGTTAATAAATAAATTAAAATTAAAAAATAAAAGACTGAGTTCGATATAAAAAGACAAAGGTATAATTAAACGATTTTTTATATTTATAAACAATTAAGCGAAATTAAAAACTTAACTTTAGAATCCAGATCCATTTGATACAATTTTAGTATCCGGATAAGATCATGCTTAATAATAATAACACAGAAAATAGAACAGTATAAACCTTTACACTAATACTGTCTAGCATTAATTATAAGTGGTTAAAAATAGAATTGCAACTGAAAATATTATTTACTTAAAAAATGAACCTATCCTGGTCGAAGGAATATTATTTGAATCCTCATAAAAATTTAATATTTTTTTATTTTTATATTTATCTGAAAAAGTAATTTAAAAAAAAAAAAAATGATAGTTGAAGGTAGTCGGCAGAGATAGGGAAAGAAGGTGGTGGAATGGGAGGGAGAGGCTGTGGAGTGCGAGAAAGGGCAAGACAATGCTTATATGCTTATGTAACATCACACATGTTTACCTTTTCCTAGCTTCAAGAGTAAGATTCTTCTCTTCTTAGTATGTATAAAGAGATAACACACAGAGACAAGAGGTTAGGGAAAAAACATGTTCATGAAAAGAGACGTTGAAAACTGTGGTGGTGGCAGTGGCAATGGCAATGGTGATCCTCTCTACCCCACCATGCTCGAGAACCCACAACTCCGCTGGTCCTTCATACGCAAGGTATACTCCATCCTCACCTTACAATTGCTCCTCACCATCGCCGTCGCCTCCGTCGTCGTCTTCCTTCGCCCCATCTCTCACTTCTTCGTTTCCTCCACCACAGGCCTTCTTCTTTACATTCTGCCTATCGCGCTTTCCTTCATAAGTACGTCCCCTGCCCAGTTAATCATTCCATTGCTGCCTTAATCAAATCTTTTATTATTATTATTATTATTATTATTATTATTTTATGTTGCAGCCTTGTGCTTGGTTTACTACTACCACCAGAAATACCCTCTCAATTACTTCCTTCTCTTCATTTTCACCGTCTCTTTAGCTTTTGCCGTTGGATTGACTTGCGCCTTTACTAGCGGTAACATCTCCAAATTCTCTCTTCTTCTTTTAAATTCTTTTCATAATCATTTTTTCTTTTTGTCCCTTCTCGTTTCTATTATTTTATTTTGCTTGATTTCACTCTGCTTGAATTCGTTCACCAAAAAATGTTCCCTCAACGTTAAAATGGGATGGCAAAAAGTTGTTTCTTTCATCATGGGGATACTTTTTACATGTTTGTTTACCAAAAGGGTAAAAATAATTGTACACTGTCAACCTACAATGTTATTTTTTTTTAATTCGGATAATAGTACTTTATGTGTACATTGCATGATCATTGGTTTAAAGTTTAGTAAAATTTTTGTTTAGATTAACCTGAATCACATAGTTTCAGTGGAATGTGTTTCTTTTTTCTTTTTTTTTTTTTATTGGAAAGACTGCAAGAATTGGGTTTTAATTGCAATTTTAAAACAAAGGCTTCATTTGTACGTTTACCAATGATTATGAGCCTGCTTTTAAATAAAATAAGTTCATATTGAGTTTCGAACCGTGAAAACTGTTTGTTGTCTGCTTTGGTACATGTTGGTTGGTTGGTTGGTTACTTGGTATCTGTGTCATTCTAATAGCATTTCATGTGTTTGGCATACGAAGAGGAGTGTCGGGCTGTTAGCCCTTTTTAAATTTCATTTAGGTTACTTTAGTTTAGAGTCTTAGCATTTAATACATCAATGACAATGCTTTCTATTATTTTTTTTAAGGTGGAAACCTTATTAAGATGAAATAGCAAGAACATCATGAGTTGAGGCCATAAGCACATCATTAGGTACATCAGAAAGCCAGAACTTATTTAACAAAGAAAAAGATGAAGATGCTAAGTAACAAGTGTGCAGGTCTACTAGCCTACCTAAGTATTAAGCCAAGTGAAAATTTTGGAAGCCTAGCATTAAATTTCTGTAGTCATCGGCAACAAACTTTAATTAATTCTGGATTCCCTTCGTCTATTAGCACACAATTAACATCCATTAGAGAATCTGTTTCTACTTCCATATCTAAGAAATTGTGAAGGACAATAATTAAATACCCATCTAAGAGCAAGCATTTCATTCAACGCGGGGGAGGTGAATATGTTTTCAAATTGACAAGCTGCCATAAGAATATTGCTACACAGATCTCTCGAAATACCTCATGCTTTTAAGTGAAAATAAAAGGAGATGAGAATTTAGTATCATTCCTCGTCATGAATTGGTTTTATTTTTCAATGAGAATTCCCAATTTTTTCTAATGAAACTGTAAACTGTATACAGGGAAAATTATTCTAGAAGCTGTGATATTGACTACGGTGGTGGTGTTCAGCCTGACTCTCTACACCTTTTGGGCCGCAAGGAGAGGCCATGATTTCAACTTTTTGGGCCCCTTTTTGTTCGGAGCTTTGCTAGTTCTTCTGGTCTTTGCCCTGATACAGGTATTTGGGTCATGAAACCTTTCTGCTTGATATGCATTTACTATTGGGCTATTAGACCCTCTCATGGCTTCGGGATTCCGTTATAGTGTGTTGTTCCTTTCCTTGCAGGTTCTGTTTCCACTGGGTAAGTTGTCAAGGATGGTCTATGGGTGCGTGGCATCAATTATATTTTGTGGCTACATTATATATGACACAGGCAACCTCATCAAGAGGTTCTCCTACGATCAATACATATGGGCTTCGGTCTCCTTGTATTTGGACGTCATCAACCTCTTTTTATCTCTGCTTACTGGTTTTAGATCTGCTAGCTAACTAAGGAGATAATTCTAGTAGCATATATTCCTTGCCTTGCTACATATGTTTGCTTTAAGGAACTAGCTAGAATGTTATGTGAAAAGATAGTTCTTATCAAGTTATCTCTTGGGTAATTCCTTGTGAATGCGATGCTGCTGGTAAGTTGTTGATTAAAGGATGGAATTTTGCTCTGAATTGTAAATATACATTTGCCATCTCGATACCTTTCTTCTTTTTGCCTCTCAGTTATCTGTTACATGCTTTGACGTTTTATCTACGCTTTATTGTGCCTAGGTGATAACTAATAAAAGTAGAATAGTTGGTTTTTTCGTCCAAATACTTTGTCAATAATTACTTAGTTGTATCCCTCACGCGAGTTTTTTTTCTTTAAAAAAATAAAATAAAATTTAATGCCCCTCTAATCTATTTCGTGTTGGATTCTATTTGATGTAACATTTAGTGTGAAACTGAATTTGATGTTGACAAACTACCTAAGAGTCCAAGCGAGCACTATTTCGGAGGCAATTAAGATTACAGCAAGAGCGTGGAAAATCTTAACAATTTTCTTCACTGTTGGCTACACGCTGTCAATTATATTGCATCTTTGAATATTCCTCCCAAAATTCACATTCAGTTTATTATTGTTGTGAACTAATTATTCAAAAACTGAAGTTCGCCTACTTTGCTTATCTTTTGTATATTTAGAAGAATAAGGGGAGCAGGAGGTCAAACTATTGATAATAACATCTCAAATGCCTAGTCACGACTCACGAAACAATTCTCAAAAGCTGAAGTTGTTGAATGAAAACACATGAATCGTTTTATATTTATAAGGTATCCATGACAACGTATAACAACATTGCAACGATTCTTCACTCTAGGTGACTTGACACGCATTGTCGATGGGGTGAAAAGATACTCCTACGATTATACAAATTTAGATAGCAAATGGTATTTTCTTGCGCAAGTCACCAAATCCGCTTGAGTCCTTGCCAATAATGATTGTTTGAGGCTAAACACATGCAAATTATATCGCAATACATATAGTTTGAATTGAGTTCAGTACTCAGCAATAGCTAGTTAGACTCTGTTGGTAGAAATAAGATGACGAGTTCAATTCCCATATCTGTTTTGTCTTTGTGCAACAACGGATAGAAGCCTTGAAACACCTTGTGTCCAGATGTCATATTCTCTTTGATTTCGGCACTCAAACTCCACAATCCCCCTTGAGTCTGTCTTCAATCCAAAGTACCGCCGCCTTTCACCATCATCAAGAAGATGTCTTCCTGGCCATGCTGGTAAATCCGTGCATATATCTAACACAACATCTGCAAAGTTTAGAGCACAATTTATGAGCTATTAATTGTTTATAGCTGGTTCAGTACTAGCAAAACAAAGTTGTGATCTAATAATGGCTGCTTACTCTTTTTCTTTTTGGTAATGGTTCCTGCAACATGTCTGCTCTTCATTTTCAGCATTACCTGAAATGTTTGCAACCCTTGTGATTGAGTTGAATGAAAATTAAGGCAATTCCATCTGCTGCTAATTCTCAAAAAGAAAAATTACCTGGCCCGTTCTATGTATGTAAACAGACACTATTTTCCAGTGAAGATCACCTGCATTTACCACCAAAATGGAGTTTAATCATTCTCGCTAATAAGAAAAAGACTGAGTTGATGCTAATAGCACTATTTGAGATTGATACTACCTTTACGGGTGCGCTTGAGTAATTCACTGCCCTTAGCAAGTAGCTCTTGGCTGCAGGCACCTAGAAAATTTTCTCCATTGAAAATTTCCCCACTATCACTAGTGCTGGTATTGCTGGTATTGCTGTTAATACTTTTACCGCATAGTCCAATCCCCCCTATGCCTCTCTCTAGTGGTGTCACTGTGGCAATATTCCATACCTCCTTCAAAGCTCTTGCTTTCAGGGTTGCTGCTCCTCGTAGAGCTGCACATGAAAGACAAATATTATTAAGCTATCAATAAGGAAACCAAAACATGAACTGGAACACATTTTACCCTTATGGTACCAAGGGACTAATTAACAATGAAAATAGACTCTAGTTTATTATTGACAGTTGAAACAGCTTAATTTGTCATTCTGTATTGTTAAGTCTCAACATTTTGCAAAGATCTTCCAAATGTATCTTGGTGTATCAACTTTAGTAAAAATAGAATCTAATAGCCATATTGATTTTTATTTCTGAAAAGTATCCACTGTTATAGGAAATGGATGCTTAATTAGTCAAAAACTGTACCTGTAGCAGCTGCAGCAGTAAGAGTAGTGATATCATCATGAGAACGGACATTCACAGCAGAGCTGACCACGGAAGCAAGGTGGTCACGCTCAGCCCCCATTGCTTCAGCAGCCTCTACACATTGTGCAGCAACTAATGTTGCTGCAGAAGCAACAGCCATGTCAGTCTTTGCCATCTTCTCATCCTTGTTGGGTGCAGATGAGCCTGCTGTTGCAGCCGCAATGGCTGCTACAGCAGCAGCCACTGCAGCCACTGAAATAGTAGCATGCAGTTGAGCATTATGAGTTCTGTTTTCTTCTTTCTTCTTTTCTCTTCGGTCCTTCAACCATCTTCCAACAGTTTTAGGTCCTGAGCAAGCCGTGCCATTGCCAATAGTTGCACTGGCTCGTCCACCATTGAATAAAGGGTGAATGGAATTGTTTGCCCGAAAAAACTGCATCCACATTGATTAGGATGGTTAAACCATAAGCATTACTTTGTGTTTTACATGGTAAAAACATGCTAACTCTCGAGTATTTCAAATTCAAATTGTTTTGATTTTCCTTTTTTAGAAAGAAAAAACATGTAAGTCTGTCATGTCGTACTTGTATTGATTTACTATAGAGCTGTTTCCTCATTCATTTCAAGAAAACATATCATAGGACTGCTGACAACATTCACGGCTGTCACTCGATCGAGTCACTGGCACATGTCTTTTCCTCGCCAATTATGTTAGTTTTCATTGATTAGTTTCAGCAGTGAAGAAAAATAAACAAAACCAAAAGTACGACAATACATCCTATATAGTATCTCCAACTTAAATAAACAAAACCAAGTCTCTTCTTTTCCTTTGTTCTTTCTAAAGACCAAACCAACAACACTTTGCCTACTAAGACTAAAAGGTGAAATTGTTTGCGTGAATGTAGAGAGAAGGAGCACTGTACAAGCAATCTCTTTGTCCTGTTGTGAAGCAACAGAATCAACAAATTCCGCAAGTTGACTTGAACACCAACATCATTAACACCACCACACCTTTAATCAGTAATTCGAGTCATGACACACTTCAGCACTCGGTACTTTGCCGGTTTCGAAATGTGAATTTTGAAATGTAAAACGTCATTGAGACATGACCCTCATTAATTCATCTTCACAGCTCTGATACCCATTTTTTCCCTTTCTTTTCACACTCCATTTTCCGTGCAGAGTGAGGGAAGATAAAGTTGATCCTAAGTCATTAGACTCTCCCCTCAAGCAGAAAGCACCAAGTTCCAACGAATAACTAGTATTTTTATTAACAGAGACCTTTCTTCTGTGCATTCACACACACCATAGAAGCTACATACGGTATATGCGGCACTGAATCACCACCCTATAGGGACACAGATGGGACCCACAATTCTGTTTTTGCAAAATCTTTTACATTTTTTATTATTTTCTTTCTGTGTCTTTTAAGAAGAGAATCTTCTTACATGTCTTGTATTGTAAGATTAATCAGACAAGACAAAAACAAAGACTGTATTCTCCATATTAAATAAAAGAAATTAATATACTAAACTGATTTTCTTTTAAAAAAAATGAATAAACCCAGAGAGTTTCTACAATAAAAAACTGTTGCACCTGTGGGAAAGGAAGCAAATCGCTCCTTTGGGCCCCACCCCACTTGAAAAAAATAGCAAAGGGAAAGAGAGTGAGTGAGACAATACCTTAACAACGTCGTCGAATTCGTCTGAAGGTGAAATTGGAGGGCTATCTGTTCCGGTTAAGGAACCACCACCATTCAGAGGCTCGCTGCTGTGAGATAATCTACCAGACGTTAATGGAGACACTTCCTGTTACATAGTTAATAATAAAAGGATTTCAAAACGTTAACAATCAAGATTAAAGACAAGGTATATATATAGGTAAAATGGACTAAAAAGTGAGAGTGAAACTGGAAGAATTATTAAAATGCATAATGAGAGTTGTAAGATAAGAAAACCTCTCTTGCGGACTGTGACATAATGCGTTCAAGGACGAGCTGAGAGGTGGCAGAGGAAGCAAAAGAGAACTGATTCTTAGAGATGGTTGAGAAGTCCTCAGAAAAAGAGTTGTGGTGGTGGTTGTTGGGAGCAGTTTCTTCTGGAATGGAAGTGTTGTTGGAATTAGGAATGCAAGAAGGGTGGTGAGGTGCAAGAGCTTTGGAGACCTCAAGAGCTGAGGCACTCCATGAGCGTGACAGAAACTCCATGGGCACACGAGGACTCTCCGGCAGAGGAGTCGGAACAAACTCCGGCCGGCGACAATTTATGGTACATTTTGGTTCCATGTGTCAGTGAGTGAGGTGGGAGTAGGGAGTCTTAAAATGAATGTTTGTAGAAGTAGTGGCAGCATGAATGAATATGAATATATAGCAAGACAGTGTTTTTGGATGGGGGGAATGGAGAATGTTTAAAATGCTAATGAAGTTGGCAATCACGTGTCAGCAAACTTTAAAGTAGGCTAAGGAATGGTCAAAACTCTTCGTGTCAAGTACTTTTTGTCCACTAACTTTAATGCTTAATTATGTTCATACCACTCACTTCACTCACTACACCCAATCTAATCACACTCTCTCTTCCTTTGTGTTTGGTTTTAAAGAATTAAAATATATATATAAAATAAAATAAAGTAAAAATAAAAGTGAAGAATTAATTTATTTAATTGAAATAGAAAAGGATAAATATTTAAATTAAAAGGTAAGAAAAAAATACAAATTAATTAACATTAAATAAAAATATATATTTTTATTACTACTACTACCAATAATTAAATTATATATATTATTTTATTTTATTTTAAAGATATATACATATATTTTATTTTTCTTAATTTATTTCTAATATTATTATTAACTAATTTATATATAATATTATTATTTTTAGTGTTATATATGTCCTTAAATGATGGGGATCATTTTTTTTTAAATAAGTGGCATTCCCTCTTCTTTTCTATTAATTGAAAGAAGAAAATTGTTTTTTTAGGTCTCATCATTTTTTTTTAACTTTTTACTCTTTTTTTTAACTCTATCAAACAATTTCTTTTCTTCATTTTCCACTCCTTTCAATATATTTTTCTTTCATTTCATATTCTTTCGACTCTATAAAAAAAACTCCTAAAAGTACATCTAATTATACAATTATAATAAAATAATAATAATAATTTTTTGCTTATAAAACACGTGAAAGTCACTTAAATTATATTTATAGCAAAAGTTTAAAAATTATGAAATAAATTTTCATGTTAAAACATGGTATAAAAATATTCATCCTAAATCAATCAATATACATAAATATTTTATTAACTTTTTTTTGTAATTATTTATATTGTTACACTTTACTCAAATATTTTATATCTACCTAAATAAATTATTTTTTTCATTTTAAATACATTTTTATCTTATGTTTCATTATATTTTTGTAATAATATATTCTCAATTAATTTTAAAAAAGAAAATACTTTTTAATGATTTTATATTTTCGTTTTTAATTTAATTTTACCATGTATTGCACATATGATATACTTGTAATTTGATTTATGCTTTGCGTTTTGTACAGTAGAGTAAGTTACTCCCATATTTATATTTATACGCTTTGATCATTTGATTGCAATGAATTTGATCAAAATTTCTATATACATCTCCATTTTTATTAACTTTTTTAAAATTACTAATATTCTTACACTTTGTCCCAATATTTTATATCTATTTAAATAAATTATTTTCTCATTTTAAATATATCTTTATATCATGATTCATTATTTTTTATAATAGTATCTTCTCTTCTCCATTAATTTTTAAAAAGAAATTAAAATTTAACGTATTTTATATTTTTCTGTTATTTTTAATTTTATTTTATCATATAATGCACTAATAATATACTTGTAATTTGAATTATGCTTTGTGTTTTCTACAATAGAATACGCCATTCACATGTTTATATTTATACACTTTTATTATTTGTTTACAATGCAATTTATCAAAATTTCTATGTATATCTCCATTTTGATTTAATTATACTATTTTTTTGAAAAATCAAAGAAAATAAAACTTGTTTATCTCATTTGAACTTAAAATTTTATTTAGAAAATCTGAGTCTAATTTTACTCAATTTTAATAAAATTAATTTGTATTTGAATATAATATTTTAAAAGCGACTTCGGAAAACTTAATGTATTTGATTGGTAAAATATAATTACTTTAAAAGTACAAATAAACAATAGTTTGAGTCTCACACTCAAAAATAATTCTATCTAACAAAAAAGTTCAAAATGCTCATTTTTCTGAGAATCAATTTTATCTGTCACAAAATTAATTATCTATATCGCAATAATTATCCAAACAAATTAGCAAACACAACTAATTCTGCGGCTATACTGGCACCACTTAGATTTGTCTCTTAACCACGTAGAGATATAATATATGTAAAAAATTAGTGTCAGTGATTTCATACGAATAGAAAACTGACATGGGATTCTCCTTTCACACATCTGGTTATCATTTAACTAATTAAAATATGACCCCTTTGTATAACTAAGCATCGTTCATATGTTGCTCTTATTCAACAAAAATAAAGTTTAGATGTTTCTTTTGAATCGCTGTTCACGGTATCATGGGGCCATTAGTGAGTGATTCACGTGACAATATTTGAGGATTTGAGAGTATGATGTCACAGACATTGAAGAGAAAGGAATCTAGTGGAATTGTGCATTTACTCGCATCCCAAAGGATATACATGAAGAAATCTTAGTTGAGAGCGGACATAATTATGGGCAAGAGACAAAAAGATAATGCGAGACAACCGAATGACTTGGGCCACGTTTGGAGGGTGCCATAATTGTACTACTTTCTCTACCAGATGTAACCTTAAGCAATCGTGTTCAATCTAATGCCTTTAACTTTAAGATGGTTCAATCCCTGAAGAGATTGGTTAACGGTTTATTAGTATTTGGTCTTACAGTTAAGATATTTCATGCTACAAATTTTTTATTGATAGTAAAACTGATACATTTATAAAGTGTATTGAATTCTCAATTAGTTTTATACAATAGTGTCTCAGAATGAGATTGAAGCGTTTGAACATCCCAGAGCTTTACAAAGTTGAAGAATCTAAGCACTTCAAGTACTGAAGTATATCTTAGAAGAGACTGATTACTTTCATATATGTCATTTATATTTATGCACTTTTATTATCAAAAGAAATCTGACTAGTAAAACTTTTTAACACAAGTGCCGACATATCAAATTTAAAATAGAAAATTTCATCTAAAATATTATTAAACCAAAAAAAATATGACTACTAGAATAAGGATTGAAAAAACAACTAGTATTCTTTTACCCTAACTTTTACAATCTTAAATAGCTCTGAACCAAAACTAATGCTTAATATGTAACTTGAAAGATATCAAAATTCAAGGAAATATAAGGTAGGTAGGATAAACAGTCATTTAAACCACTTCTACTGTGAAAAATAATGAACAATTGAGTTAAAACAACACTCTCAAAAGGTTTTATTAGTTAAATAGAAAATAACAAGAGTAGAAAAATAATGAACAATGTTCAAAAGCTTGAAAGAACAAAGTATAAATTACATTTTGTAGCATTACGTTGTTTTTAATGAGTTCTCTTTCTTTTTATCTTTAGATCTAGTGTTTATTTTTTAGAATTTTTTTCACATAAAATGGTCATCATTGAAATGTTTGAGGAATTTTGAATAGAGTTTTAAGCATTTTTTTTAATCTAGAAATTGTTATTTAATTTTTTTAATGGTAAGATATAAACATACAAAAATATAGTTTTAACTTTCAATTCTTATATCAATAATCTTTTTGAGCTAGTTTTCTATAATGATTAAATAATTATTTGTTTAATTACTAATTTAGTTCATATAGTTATAATTTTTTTTATCTCTATACTTAAAAATATTCTTTTTAGTCTTTACACATAATTTTTAATCTTTTTAATCCTTGTTGTAGGGATTAAATAAAGATTAAAATGATACGTAGAAACTAAAACAAATTAAAAATGGTATGTATAAAGATTAAAAAAATTATGTTTTTAAGTATAGAAACTAAAAAAATTGTAACTATAAAACTAAATGAGTAATTAAACTATAAATTTTCAGACATAAATAATTTTTCTTTTATCTTTAAAGTGTTTAAGGATGAACACAAGTGAAGTGTGTAACACTCATATCTTCCTTATTTGTGAATTAACTTGTTCGATTAAAATTACAAGAGAAAACCTAAATTTATTCATACAACTTATATGATTTTTTTGTAAAAGTTTTAGTAAGAAATTCATTTGAAACTTAGACTATGTTGTGGAACTAATAATGTAGAGTTATCCCATGTCTTATATTCAAGGTTCATTATGAAAACAACTTTGTTCCAATATGTTACGAATTTTTGTATTACATGATTATTCACTTGGGCATTTACAATAAGTTGATTAACTAGATACAAGACTACATTGGATCGATAACAATATTCATCTTGGTGAATAGAATTTGATGAAAGAATTTAATTCTTAAAAAGAATCAAGGAGATCCAAGGTCATTTTTATTAGTTAAGATAAAGCTCTAAATGATATTTGGACTTGTCAAAAAGAGCAATATAGGAGTTTACTTAGTAAAATCAACCTATGTTGTGTTGTAAAAACATGTTAAGCCTATTAACACATTTTTTTTGTTGCTTTTGAGGTATACTAGTCCTATCTAACATCTCAATATTAGCATAGGGAATGGTAGTTAATAGGATATAGACAAAAGATAACTTAAGGAAATGTAACGTCTAAATATAAGACCAAGACTTGTCTAGCTCAAATTTTCATGTCGAGAAAGAAACAACAACCTATATTACATTCTCTATAAGTTTTTGTCTTTAGTTTGGAAACACTGTTATAGATGGTTTAGGGTCTTGGTTGATTATTGATAGTGGTTGTATGAATCATATAACCAATGATTAAGAGCTTTTCAAGGAGCTTGATAAAACATTCATTTCTAAAATAAACAATGAAAATGGTGATTTTTTCCAATCAAGAAAAAAGGAATTGTGATTGCATAAAGTGTATTGGGTTTGAAGTACATCAAAGATTGATATTTTATGTGTCTGACGTCAATCAAAATTTACTTAGTGTTAAATAGTTAATTAAGAGAGATTAAGAGTTATTTTCTAAGATAAATGATGTAGGATACAAGATGCTTATAAGTGTCACTATTCAGTACATTTATGCGAGAAAATTTGTATCTTTTGTGCTTAATTGTTATGGAAATGAGTAACTACTCCCTAATTTGAGACTTTTTTTTATCCAAACACATGTTTTGAGTCTGGAAACAAATGGAGACATTTAATCCCAATGTTATATGAAATTTAGGTAACTGATGAGCAAGTGATGCATGGATAAAAGAGCAAGAAGATAGACAAAAAAAAGAAAACTTTGATGTTGAGAAGCTCAAGCAGAACTCGCCCAAGCGAAAACTATCTCGCTCAAGCTAGCATTTTTCAGAGAATGTAAAAGTTGTAGTAGGTATCTCGCTTAAGCGAGAATGATCCAGGGAGCGGTTATTTGTTAGCAGAGAATCTCGCTTAAGCTAGATATATCTCGCTTGAGCGAGATAACCTTATTTCAATTTTATGTACATGGATCACTTAAGCAAAAATATATCGCTTAAGCAAAAATTCATTAAGTTAGTTATGGAGAAAGTTTAAAAAGAAAGTGAGGGAAGAAACAAGGGGTATCAGGGGAGAAAAACATCTATCTTGCAGCAGTAAGGACTACCATGAGTGGCTAACTTCTTCCTTAGGGATTGAATGTAATATACTCGAACTCAAATGTATTTTGGTGATAGTTATGTATAATTCTCTTTCTCTACTTATTCTTGGTATTTTCGTTTTACGCTTACTATTGGATTCTATCTAATCAATAAACTCCTTATTTTTATTCTTAGATTTAACTGGAAAGTATGTGTAAGAATTAGATCTAAACGGAAATACTTGATATATTGTAATGTTATGAATAAATTTCAACATATCGATTACTTAAGAGCATTTGAACTTAAAGCTAGTTAGTTTACTAGGCAACTGAGGGATTAGTGTTTAACAAACTTTCTTACGAATTTCATGCTTGAGGAATCAGTGTAAATGATTTAGGATGTAGTATCAAGAATAAGTATTGTGAATATTGTATGTGATTAGAAATACAAAATGCAGAAGAATAAGATAAAGTATGTTTAATCTCAAGTTTCATAACTGAAATTTTTAAACTAAGTTTCTTTTCGATCACATGCTTGTGGATGTAAAGTTATTTTGACAACCTCACTCTAATATAAACCAAAGTATCATTCAGTTTAAGTACTCAAAGAGTGTTACAAGAAAAGAATTTTAATTAAAATTATTCCTTGTGGGTACGACATCTGTACTTTAAAAAATACTATACTATAATTGATTCGGTGCACTTGCCGAAGAAAAAAAAACATAACAAATGCACAAGGTCATGAGGTATTAAAGTTCAAATGAAAGAAAATACTTTTTCCTTTAAATTTGATGATGAAAAACTACACTAAAATGAAGAAAACAAAGGAGTAGAGTTAAAATCAAAAGACAAGTGCAAAGATGCATGTGTTTTGAAGAAGCTTAATTTTTTGGAAGAGAATGAGGATCTAAATGAAGAACTTTTAAAAAAAGTTAGATCATCTTTTGACATTTACTAAAAATACAATATTGTTATCACAAAGCTCATAGGAGATGGGGATGTTGCAACTGACTAACATTGGATAAATGCAATGAAAGAGAAATTCAAGATGATTGAAAATGACATTATATTTTCACAAAATGTTGGAGTCAAATATGAAGACAGTCTCGCTCATGAAAATTAATGATATAAATTACAAGAAAAATAAAAAGAAGAAAGCAAGAGTCAAAAAGAAAAAGAAATACAATTTTGAACATTTGAAATTCATATTATGGATCCACAATAAGCAAGACAAGGAGGAGATTCGTTAAAAAATGCCTTAGTTTTTTTAGTTATGGATATTACAAAATAATTAAATGTTAAACAATGTTTTTAAGAAATGTTAATTGTGATGTTCTCTGTCATGTTTTGTTTTTAAGAGCACAAATTTGTAGTGTATTTTTAGTTATGTTTTGGTTCTATATAAAAAGCAATGACATGCTTGTAATCAGGGTGCTTGCTGATATTAATTTCAGTTGTATGTTTCTTTGCCTTTTCATATATTTTTCTTAGTTTATTTCTTTGCCTTGTCCTTTGATATAACAATAGACTTGATATCAACGTTCAAAATACCCACAAGGATTTAAAAATGGAATTATTACTAACACACGCAAACTCTCTTCTGTATCATTTTTATCTTTGTTTTCAATTATCACATCAATTATTCCATTTATTAATTTTTTTTTCTCTCTTCTTTTTCTTTTTCTTTTTCTTTCTATCTCTTTTCATGCATCCTATCCATCCAAAATGGGGACACGTGTTACTGATTTTCAAACCAGAAATGATAGGACACTTGAAAGAATTTACAAGACTAAAGGATGTAAGATGATGTTTCCTCGTAGAATGTTCGAGGGACCGAGGCCGTTATATAACAAATCAACTCATTGACAACACTTGGAAACTTTGAAAGAATCTAACATAACCAGCTATAATTATTAGTTCAAATCCAAAAGAAGCCGAGATACCTACCAAGTGTTCAACTTTTATATAATTTCATATGTTGATGTCAATCTCTAGCAGTTGTGAGTGTTAAGTAGAATTGTGTGTTTAAGTAAAACTCAAGAGATATTAAACTATTATAAAAACAAGGATAAATATCAGTTTTAGGATGTAGGAACCAAGTAAGAATAATAATACATTTAGCTTGGTCCTGCAACATAGTTCCCTCCTTGACCAAAAACAGTGTTTGTTAATTATCTTAATGTCCCCTTTATCTTGCAGCAATGGGGTAGATGCTGCCGCTCTGAGCTGACATTACTACTGGAAAATGTCAGAATGTATATAGGCTTTGTGAATGAGGTGAGTAGTGATGGTGTTTCTTCTTATTATAGGTGTTGGCTACGTCCAAGGCCGACATGTTAGGAAGTACAAACAATGCTATTGCAGCAGAGAACCATTTATCTCCACTCTGTGTTGGACACAAAAGCTGAGTTCCAGAAGGGGACCTAAGCTAACATGCGCGTGACTAGAGACGTCATCAGCTTATCCTGCTTTTTCAAAATTTTCAGCCATGAGTATCAACATAATCTCATTATTTTCTGAAAGGCTATGACAAACCACAGCCTTTGCTTTTGGGTTTGGAGCTGGTGGTATTTTGCTCTGTCCTTTATAATAACTTCTGACAAAAGACGTAACCTTTATTCCTTTTGCCTCATTTTCTCAATAATAATTGCTCCCTTTCTTTCAATTTTGATTCAAATGTGCTTTGTTCATGTTTGCAAGAGAAAGAAGGACCCTTTCTTTTATTTTTATTTTTCCATCTAATGAGTTTACTTTACAAGTCAATTTTGGCTACCCTTTTGGACCACTAAGGAATGACAAAGGGAACCTAATGGCTCCTTCATTGTACAAAAAGGGATGTGGACATTTTTGTTTCTTCTATCACAACCTCACTTTTTATTTTTTTTTCTTTTAACTTTATTTACTTAAGAAAGAGGACTTCTCCATGCAAAATTACAAACCCCCCACACACTCGTCTCCACTTTGCAGGTGTGCTATTTTTGGCCAGACTATTTAAAGCGTCAAAAGAAACACCATCAAGGAGGAAAATGACATTTAAGTGTGATAATATATGGGTCATGTAGCTAAAATAAATGTGTTAACTAATGTTCCTCTTAATTTATGCGTTCAGGATGACGATTTAAGCCATAGCTTGGATGATCAACGACAAAACAAGGAGGGACAAGCCTAACCTTGCCCGACATATATCTCCTGACACAAACCAAATATGAGCAGTAGGGAATGTTGACCGAAAACCACAGCATAGAGAAGCCAAAAGCAAGGAATCAAATGCATGTCCATTCTTTATTGGCCAGTCACTGGAGGGAAAAAAATTGTTACTTCAATATGTATATTAATATTAAATATTAATATTGATAATTCCAAAGGGTTGGTTGAATATCACATCATCTCCTCCCCTAAATTTTTCATAAAAAAGTATTAATATTGATGAGATAATTTTTTTTTTTTAATTTAAAGAGGACTTCAAGAATGACATGAATATCAGTTACACGTGAAGTTGCTATCATAATCAATCAATTAACCTTAATTAAAATAGGAGGAAAAATGCAAACCGGCACCTTAAGATCATTTGGGTCTTGTACAACATAGTTTTCTTTTTTATCTCCTTCTAATCTTAATTCACCAATGGGGATAATCCATTCTACTTGACTTAACCCCCTGTACATAGTAGTTCTTAATCTGCTAGAACAATTTTATTTTATTTTTTTCCACAATTGGCAGTGACTTAGTCTGTGACATTTAAAAAAGTTATACTTCAATTTAAGCTTATTTAACTGTACAAAACAAAAATGTTCCTCCCTCAATTGCCTCATTATTCCCATTTAACTTTTCATCGCAAAGGAGCTTCCATCATTTTCGGTCCATTTCATGCATGAAATAAAGGATGGTTGTACGTGAAGGAGGTGAGTTCATAAAAAAATTGTAATAGTAGTTTGGGTTGGAGGCATTAAGAAAAAGATGATTGCATGTGGAAGAGATAAGTTTCGTACCTTGTAGGGAGTAGTGGGCAACAATTTGAGCAGATATACGGTTGTCAGTGTTAAGTCTAGATTAGGTTATAGTGGAATGGGCTTGAGATGGTAAAAAAAAAAAATAGTTAATTTAGTGTTTAAAATTGAAAAATGTTGTCATATTAATCTTTGAAAGTAATAAAAAAGAAAAATAAACTTTGACAATACAATTTATCACTCACTTTAATCTAACATTCAAAAAGTGGAATGACTTAACACATGTTAGAATTTTTGTTGGAGATTACTTAAATGTATTTTTATAGAAGTAATTCTTATGATACTTTCTCATTGAAAATACTATTAAGAGTGGGAGTACAAATTTTTAAACATAACTGTAAGTGATAATATTAAAAAAAATAAAGATTAAACTGTCAATAAATAATTAAAATTAAAAATTTATTTGATAATATAGATACTTATTTTTTTATTTTATTTTAGATATTGACGTGACAATGTTTTGTACTTTTAGAAACAAAAATGATAGTTTATTAAAAAAAACAATTTCAATGGTTGTAAGCTAGTCATCATAGGTTGGAAAACCAAGGAGTTAAGGTGTTTAGGTTTGGTTTACTAGTATAGTAAGAGTTATTTTTCTGTAGGTTGTTTCATTTGTTGATTGTATTTTTAGAAAAAAAAATCTAATTTGATCCACGAAAAAAAAAAACCATTAGACACAATTTATTTATAGGAAGAAAAAGTCACCAAATAGTCCTTTAACATTATAAATGTGAGAATTTTTTTTGTCCTTTATTGATTTCAGTTAATAATTTTAGGAACTAATTTAAGTCATCAGTGATTTTTCAAGAACTAAATTGGAACAAATTCATTTATAGGAACTAATTATGTATTTAAAACAAAAAATAATAATTGAAGGATTGAAGAATCTCATATTTTTAATCTCGAGGGACTATTCGGTGATTTTCTTTTCTTTTAGAAGTTAAATTGAGTTGAATTTTTTTTTTCTAGGATCGAATTAGGTGCTTACTCCGTTTTCATTTATGGATGGTGAAAATTGGATTTGTATTCAAGCACAGTTTAATGGTGGGATTCAAGTAACTATGGGTGAAAAATGGTATTGATTCATGGAAACATTTTCTACAAGAATGAAGTAAAGATGTTGAAATCCCCCTTTTGTTCAAAAGTTGAGTGGGAATGAAGTGATTTGATAGAAACATGAATTGTCTTTCACACTTTTTAAAGATATGAAATAAGTTGTTCGTGATCAAAACTAGTCACAACGATATTTTAGAAAAATAATTGTCATATATTTCGTGAAATATTTAACAAGAAAATTAATGAAAAGATTGTTCAAAATCCTTAAGTATCAACATCCATTTTTTTAAAAAAAATGAATAACCAAGTTGCACATGACCCAAATCTTAGAGTACTAACTTGCATTTTTTTATATAAAAATATAAAGTAGACATATAGGGTTTAAAAAGAAAATAAATTAATTTAAATGCACATTTACATCAATAATAATAATAATATAATTTATACATTTTAAATTAAATTTTATCACTTTATTTGATAGAGAAAAAAAGTCATGAAAAGGAATGAAAATGAATGAATACACATTTTTC